>WOXC01005407.1:0-216420 GCA_011680675.1 Gymnobelideus leadbeateri | reverse complement strand
GTTGAAAGGAACCTTAAAGGTCATCAAGTATGAACTGTTCATTTTACCAATGAGCAAACTGAGGGAATGAGAGGGAAATCATTTTCCCAAGGTCACATAGATAGTTAAGTGGTAGTGCTAGGATTTGAATTTTGATCTCACAACTCTTAATTCAGTTCTTTTTCCACTGTATCATGTGGCAACTATGTGGATGAAAGAATGTTGATGTGATAAATTGGAGACAGGAAGGCCAATGAGGGGACTGTTGTAATAACCCAGGTGAGAGATGATGAAAGTCTGAATGAATGTGTTGGCCATCTGAATGGATAAGAAATTGTGGAGGAAAGTCTACAAGACTTGGCAACTGATTGGATGTGGGGGTTGATGATAGAGAGTAAAAAGCTGAGAATTAATCTGAGGTTTGTATAACTGGAAGGATCGTAGTATTCTGTATAGAATTTTTTTTTAAAAATTGTAAGAAGGTCAAGTTTAAAGTAAAAAAAAAGTAATGAGTTCTAATTTGAACATGCTGAGTTTGAGATGCTGATACAGGTAGCTAAGGGCTAGATATGTAGATTTGGGTGTCATTTCCAGAGACTCTAACTGAACTCATTGAAACTACTAAGGTCAGCAAGAAAATATAAAGAAAGAAAAGAGTCCTTAACAGTACCCAAGGGTACACTCATGAATGGGGAGTGGGATATGTATGATGTCCATGAAAAGGAGACTAACAGTCAGATAGGAAGAGAACCGACAGAGAATAATATAGGGAAAATGCAGGAACAAGAGAATATCTAGGAGAGGAAGGTCAATAAAGTCAAATATTTCAGAGGGGACCTTGGATGACAGATAGCTTTTGCTCTTGATACCAAAGATCATTATGGCTAGGAGGGTCTTAGAGTAATGTAATAATGAACCCCCACTGACAGATGAAGACATTCAGACCCAGGAAAGGAAAATGATTTGCCTAAGATAAAATTAGGCAGTTCTAAATTTGCACTAACCTAATTGTTACATTTCTTTCACGAAATTCTTTGAAATTATAAACTAGGAACTTGTCTCACCCAGGAGGTCTCTGAAGTTCCTTAGCATAATGGATTTTTGCCAATTGCCCAACATAATATCCATTGGTGTACTTTCCTTGATGAAGAATACACAATCTAGGGGAGAAAGCATAGAATTAGCAGAGGAATAATAGATAGTCATCATTTCCAGGAATATCACATAAATGGTTTAAGAAATGAGTCCCATTTTTAGCACAAAGAGCTTTGTTTGGGAAGGAATAAGAAGAGTAACTGGCAGTTATATAGGTGTACCAAAAATCCTAGTGAGGTTGTAAGCTTTAATAGCTTTAAGTTATGATCTCAGAGCTGTTGTGAGGAATCAAAACCTAAACCTGGATGAAGACTTTTGGGACGCCCTGCATATATATAGATTCTTTTTGGATGTCAAGTTCCTTGAAGGCAAGGACAAATTTCTCATAATCAAGTGTCTGAGAACATAAATTATTTAAAGATTCTCTCTACTTGACAACAGCTCCTGGGAAACTGAAAAATATTCTTTACAGAAATTAAAGAAAAGGTGAATAATCAGAGATATATTAATTGCTGCTAATAAAAAAGCCATTACTACCTAAATTAGTTTACAAATTCAATGACATACCAACCAAACTACCAATGGGTTACTCTATAGAGCAGGACTGTGTAAAAATTGTAACTTCTTTTGATTCCCTCTGACTACTTCCCTCCTCCCCACCCCTTCTAGTTGGTATAATGAGTTACAAATAGTATAAAGCAACAATAGGAAGTAAGATTGCAAAGGGGAACCTAGGAACCACTAGCAGACTGTCCCATAAATTAAGGGAGCATAACAGTTACCTGTAAACTGTCTCATAGACTAGGGTAGCATAGGAGCCACTGGAAACTCTCATTCCTTAACTAAGGCCACATCCTGAAACTATGTGTGAAATCAGGGGAAGCCAGTTAGGCTTTACCGTAATGGACCCTCAATCCTGCCCACTGCCCATGGTTTATAAGCTTTAGATAAGCCCCAGTAAGACCAGCAGAACACTAGAAAATATTATGCTGGTATTATTAATTCATTAGAATTAACCCTAAAGTGTTGCAGATAACTTTGAGATGATGTGTATATGTTAATGAACTAAGCTTAAGTTGGCATGGATAGTCCCTTCACCCCCCAAATCCTATATAAATGAGCAAACTTCTGCTCCTTTGGGCATTCTTCCATTTGCTATAGGTCCATGCTTCCTGAGTGCTCCCAACTCTGAGCAATGGTTATTTGACTATCTGTGCCCTTCCTCATTCCCATTCTCTTCCCCATGCTGCTTGACTTCCTCTACCACCCCATCCCCTATTCCCATGTTGTCTCCTTCGGCTCCCCTATGCTGTTTGTAGCCGATTTTGTAGCCATTTGGGAGAAAGAAACCTAAGAAGAGAGATAGGACCTCAGCTCAGGGGGACAGGACTGTGATAAAGGGCAAAAGACAGAAGACAAAGCTTCTCCATTTCTGTTTCGCTTTCCTTTTCTCTTCCAAAGAGAACGATGACTGGTCTGGAAAGAACAAAACAAAGAAGGTTAGTAGTGACTGAATTTTCCAAGATTACAGATGTAATTAGAGAAGACTTAATGAGTGAGGTTACCTGACCCAAAGCCTCATGAGGAGATGGCCTAGGCTGTCCCCCATGGGGCAAAGGCCTGGAGGTAGGAACTGGAATTCTCTTTAAGTTATGTTCTCAAAGGAGTAATCAACTCTGTTAAGCAGGACATTTCAGTAAATGTAATTTGATTTTTGAAAAAGAAATACAACCTGTACGTTTTTCTGTAGTGACACAGCTGTTCCATTAGTTGAAAAACAGTTGTACTAAATTCAAAGAGAAAAGCTGAGTTTGGAGACGAGCAGGAAGAACACTTTAGCTGAACGCAGAGTATAGAAGGGGAATGACAATATGCCATAAACCTGGAAAGTTAGGCTCGAGCCAGATTGTGAAGAGCTTTGAATGCCATGCTAAGAAATTTGTGTTTGATTCTAGCAGCCATAGAAAGATACTGAAGCCTATGTAGTCACTTGAGACTACATGTGAGACTTAGGATCTGGGTTGAAGCATCCATAAGAATCCAAACTGAAGGTCCCAGTATAGCAACTATGGTCTTTCTGACCGAACTACAAAGTGAAGGCTTAGCTTATGACATACGAAATATCTAGAGAGTGTTATGAGGGCTTCTATAATACTTATCCCTTTTAAGCTCACAGAAGGTACCCACCCAATGAATGTACTTGGCTTATTGAGGGTTCATTAATGTTGTAATTCTGGCCTGCCTGGGAAAAGATGTAAGAGTCTTCCTTAGTCTTTCTTCAAAATTTCTCTTTAGTAGTGGAAGGATTAGAGACCTATTTATTTTGTGCTTAACAAATGGCAGGAGGTGATAGGAGTAGAGGGTTCCAAATTTCCAGCTATGGCTCTCCTGAGGCCAGACCAATAACCATTCAAAATGAAAGGATTTGGTGAATTCAATGAGCACCACTTCATCATTCATGGGGCTTCCATGAAACTCTGCCAGGCATCCAAGAAGCCCCACTATTGGCATTTCCAGCAGTAGTTAATACCAGCTAATCAGTTGGGAACCATTTGTATAATCCCTCTGGTGTGCATCTGCTCATTTTAAATAGGGAATTGGGAAGATGCGATTATGCTAATAAATACTTCACCTGGGATATTGGATAGGCTTGCGATCCTTGAATTCTTGTAGTCTTATGAAAGACATAGTGGATAGAGGCCTGGGTGGGAAAAATTTGAGGTAAAAGGTGAATATTTATGTTTGAATTTTTAAAAATTGTCTATGGAAAGGTATTAGGACACAACTTTGACTCTCTCCAGTTACTTCACAGAAGAGAAATGGCATGTGGGATGACTAGCTTCTTCCAGGAAATAAGAACATTCCTCTTCGAGAATATCTAGGGAAGGACACAAATGATGAGGTAAGTAATAGTAAAACAAATCCTAAGCCAACAAATACGCATTGTGCTTTATGAAGGTTTATTCTATTTTTAAAAGTCTAGATTTCTGTACAGACCAGAAGTGATTTTTTTGCTTGATGAAGCATTCATCCTTTCATTTAACCAACACTTATTAAACACTTATGATGGATAGGGCACTATCCTAGATGGTGGGAATACAAAGACAAAAGCCAACTACAGTTATCCCTTCCACATCCTGATTATCACAGGTCGGCATGAAAAAATTAAATGGGAATTTTGGGGGAGTTTTATGGAACAGCAGATAACATGCAAAGTCTAGCAGATGACACAGAAAAAGTTTAGAAACTCAGAAATGTGTCATATGTATATAGTATTGCATAATAACATTTTATCTTTTAATACCATAATAATTCAGACTTCTTCTCTGGTGCAAGGGGAGGTCCAAAACATTTTATGCAGATTTTCCAGATTGTGAGGGGCTGGGGGGCAGGGAGACACAGTGCACCCTAACATCCGTTATGTAGAAGGGGTAACTGTAGTTTCTACCTTCAAGGAATTTACATTTAACTGCAATTAAATAACTAGGTCCTCTAGTATGTTTATAGGTATACCTATGGTAAGGGACCTGCTTCAGGAGAAAATATTTTGTATTCCCTTACCAAATGGGTGGGAACAGCCTTTCTCCACTGGCCATGTAGTCGGAGCAGTTCACTTGGGTCTTCAAAACTACCAGACTAGGACGATCTTTCTCTTTCCAGCTCTATCCAGGAAATAAAAGTCCTGTTCACCCATAGCTGTGACCACAAACTGAGCTGGATGAGAGGAAGGATTACCTTTCCTTCCCTCCTTTTGGGTTCTGTGGCTCTGACAAACAGGCTTGTTGTGTTCTGTAACATTTGTTTTGTTTAATTCCAGGCACGAGGTGTGGAATCTCCCCAGACTCAGACTCTAGGCTTGGAGACCGTTTAGTCAAGATTCCAGGCTGGATGTTACAGACAGCTCAGCAGGGAATCTCTGAGGGCTGTGAAGGACCCTTAGCGTTAGTCAGTCAGTCAATACATATTTATTAAATGCCTACTGTGTGCCAAACACCGTGCTAAGCAGGAAGAAGTGCTCCTCTTGGACACAGCTGGAAAGAGAGAGAAACTGCCCCAGGCTGGAAGTGGGAGGTTTCGGGATGCAGCCTGTTCCTATTACTTAGTCAAAGGAAAGAGGCTATTCCTATCTAGGTGGTAGGAGGACCCAGACTGTCTTCTCCAAGAAGCAGATTCCTGGCATTTCCCATATAGGTGTCTCCATGTTAAGTGTTCTATGCATCGATAAAACAAAGCCCCATTATAACTGCATAAATGATTACAATTCATATTTGTATGAGCCGTATTAGGGTTTACAAATCACTTCCCTCACAACTCTTTGAGGTGGGTAGTATAGACTATTCTCATTTTGTGAATGAGGAAACTTGAGATTCAGAAACATCGAGTTGTTCATTGTTATCAAGTTAGGGAGGTTAGATTTGAAGCTAGCTCTCTCTTGACTCCAGGCCCAGCATCCTTTCTGATGATAGACTCTGATACCCTGACCAAAAATTCAATAGACATGTTTTTTTTTAATTTTTAAAAACATTTTTATTTAAAGTTTTGAGCTCCAAATTCTATCTCTCCTCCTCCCCCCTCTCTGAGACAATAAGCAGATATAGGTTATACACATGTAATTATGGAAAACTTTTCCACATTAGTCATTTTGTACAAGAAGAGTTGAATAAAAGAAAAAAATGAAAGAAAGTGAAAAATAGCATCTTAAATCTATGTGCAATCAATATTCTTTCTCTGGAGGCAGATAGTGTGCTTCATCATTAGTTCTTTGGGATTTTCTTGGATCATTGTATTTCTGAGAATAGCTAAGTCATTCACAGTTCTTCATCCAACAATATTACTGTTACTGTGTACAACATTCTCCTGGTTCTGTTCACATCACTATGCATCAATGCATGTAAGTCTTTCCAGGTTTTTCTGAAATCATCCTGCTTGTCATTTCTTATAGCACAATAATAATCCATCCATTACAACCATATACCACAGCTTGGTTAGCCATTCCCCAATTAATGGGCATCCCTCTAAATTCCAATTCTTAGCAACCACAAAAAGAGCCGCTATTAATATTTTGTATAAATATGTCCTTTTCCCTTTGCTTGAATGTCTTTGGGATATAGACTTAGCAGTGGTATTGCTGGATCAAAGGGTATGCACAGTTTTATAGCCCTTTGGGCATAATTCCAAATTATTCTCCTGAATGGTAGGATTAGTTCACAACTCCACCAACAATGCATTAGTTTCCCAGTTTTCCCATATCCCCTTCAACCTCCAACATTTTCCTTTTTTGTTATATTAGTTACTCTGAGGGGTGTGAGGTGGTACCTTAGAGTTGTTTTAATTTACATTTCTTTGATCAATAGTGATTTAGAGCATTTTTAAAATATGACTCTAGATAGCTTTGATTTCTTTGTCTGAAAAAATACTTATTCAAATCCTTCGATCATTAATGGCTTGCATTTTTATAAATTTGACTCAGTTCTCTATTTATCTGAGAAATAAGGCCTTTGTCAGAGATACTTGTTGCCTCTCAGCCCATTTCCCTGAAAAATAGGCACTATCAGTATCTATTAGTTCTTTGAAGGTTAAGTTACCTACTGTTCCCCAGGGACTTAAGCCTAACTCCTTTGACTGCAAAAAACATTTGCCATTGATGCTGCTCCTTGAGTCCCAAATTTTACAGAGCAAATCATTTTATTAAGGGGATTTGTTCTGTGAAGTTTGGATTCAGTCAAAGAGCAGCACTTGAGGACCTAGAGGGCCTCCAGGTCTCAGGTTCCCCACTCCCAGTCTCATCTAAACCTCCCTCATTTTACACTACCTAATTCCCTGGCAAAGCCATTTGCCCAGAATCACAGAACGATTAAGTGGCAGTAAGTGCCTAGTATCCAACCCGAGTCCTTTGACTCCAAATCCAGTATTCTTTCCACTCTGCCATATTTCCTGAAGTTTATTTTTCATTCCCAAAGAAGAAATGGGGGTGAGGGACATTGACAAATAAGCTCAGGGCACCTGGAAATGATGTCTTCCTAATATAGCTGGAATTGACTCCGCCTTTGAGAATGGGGTATTTTGCCAGCGTCTAGAAATTCTGAGTCACCACCCTTTGGAATAAAAAAATCATTCATTGGTTACCAAGTTTTGTCAGTCATCAGAAGCCGTTCTTGTTTGCTAAGCTCAAGGAGCAGTATCAATGCCAAATATTCACTGCAGTTAAAAGTGTTGGTCCTCAGTTTTCTTATCTGTAAAATGAGCTGGAGAAAAAAATGGCAAACAGCTCCCAGGTCTGAAGAAAACCCCAAATGGGGTCATGAAGAGTCATTCACAACTGATAAACAATGGAACAGCAAAGAGAACTCAAAGGTCTTCTAGTCCAACCCCTTACTTTAGGGATAAAGTGACTTATCCAAGGTCACATAGATAAGAAGTAGCAAAATCAGGATTTAAAGCCAGGTCCCCTAACTTTAATCAAACACAATGCTTTTTATTTATTTATTTACCATACCATTTTCTTCTGTTCATTGTTAGTCAACAGCTCTTCTGAACATTAGCCCTCTACTTCATAACAATAACTCCCATAGAGAAAGAGCAGCAAAGTGTGGGGTATTGCATTTGGGATCATGAAAATTTGTGTTTGTTTTCCACTCTTTGGCACTTACTGTGTGACAATGAACAAATCACTTAATCTCTCCAAGCCTTTCTTTTCTAATTTGTAAAATTGGGTAAATAGTCAATAAGCATTTATTTAGTGTCTATGTTTCAGGAACTGTGCCTGTTAATTGCAGTTATACCCATAGTAACTCCCTCAAACAGTTATTTAGTATAACATATACATATATATATATGTATAATCACATATTTATTTATGTACACACACATATAAATACACATACTTTTTCAAGTCACTTCAATAAATACTGATTATGCATCTACTAAGTTACAGGATCTGTGCTACTGGTTTATAATGCATATGGTACCTATCTCAAACAGTTATTTAGGATAAATCTATCTCTATAATTTTATCCTGAAAAAGTAGATAGAGATACATCTCTCTCTCTCTCTCTCTCTCTCTCTCTCTCTCTCTCTCTCTCTCTCTCTCTTCTCTGTCTCCTTTCCCCCCTCCACCCTCTCATTTTTCAATTCAATTTAATACACATATATTAAGTGCCTACTATGTTCCAGGAGTTGTACTAAGCATGGAGGCAAGAGAATCTTTCATCATCAAGGAACTTAGACTCTAATATACATATGGGCTGAATAGGAAATTAATAGAGGGAAGGCACTAGAATTAAGAGGGGTTGGAAAAGTTTTCTGTAGAAGGTGGTATTGGAGTGGCTGGGTGGTGCAGTGAGTAGAGCGCCGGCCCTGGAGTCAGGAGGACCTGAGTTCAAATCTGGCCTCAGACACTTAACACAAAAAACTAGCTGTGTGACCTTGGGCAAGTCACTTAACCACAATTGCCCTACCTTCCCCCCTCTGAAAAAGCAAAAAAAAAAAAATAGAAGATGGTATTTTAGTTGAGACTTAAAGGAAACCATGTGTGTGTGTGTGTGTATAATACACACACACACACACACACACACACACACACGTGTATATGTATATATATATATACACACACACATATATATATATGCACATATATATGCAGTATATCACTTTATATACCATAAAGCATTCTAGATATATTAGCTATTATTATCATAATGTTTTAAAGTTTAAAAACACTTTTCTTACAACTTCCTTATGCTACGTAACTATAGTGATGATAGGCAACATTCATATAGTCCTTTATGGGCCCACTGTTATTGTTGTTGAGTTACCTTTGATTCATACTGTCCATGAGATTTTTTTTTTTGCTTTTCTTTTTTGGATCGGGGAAGGTAGGGCAATTGGGGTTAAGTGACTTGCCCAAGGTCATATGGCCAGTTTGATGTTGAGTGTCAGAGGCTGAACTTGAACTCAGGTCCTCCTGACTCCAGGGACAGTGCTGTATTCACTATACCACTTAGCCTCCCCCATGAGATTTTCTTAGCAAAGATTCTGAAGTGGTTTGCCTTTTCCTTCTCCAGTGGATTCTTTTGTCAGGCAATCTGAAGTTAAGTGACCTGCCCAGGGTCAAATGGCTAAGACATGTCTGAGGCTGGATTTGAACTCAGGTTATCCTGACTCCAGGTCCAGCATTCTATCCACTGAGCCACTGCCTCTTTATGGGCTCAAAGGCACAGTCAAATAAGTAACCTGATCACAGATTTTAAAGTTCAAACTCCTCATTTTGCAGAGGAGAAATTTAAGATGCAGAGATGTTAAACGATGTGACCAAGGTCACATACGTGGGGGTAGGATCTGAACCCAAGTCCTCTGATACCAGACCAAGTGCTTTTGGCACTTTACCTTAAAGATTTCATAACAATCTTGTGAGACAGTCAGCAGAAGTGCTATTTGTTGTTATTGAGTTGTTTTAGTCATGTCCTACTCTTTGTGACCCCATTTGGGGTTTTCTTGGCATAGATACTGGAGTGGTTTACCATTTTCTTCTCCAGCTCATTTTACAGATGAGGAAAATGAGACAAACAGGGGTAAGTGACTTGCCCAGGGTCACACAGCTAGTAAGTATGATTGAGGTCAAATTTGAACTCAGGTCTCCTTGACTCTAGGTCTGGCACTCTATCCACTGCTCCACCTAGATGCCCAGAAGTGCCATCATGTCCCATTTAATGTACAGAGAAACCGTGGCTCAGAAAAGTTAAATGAAATTTTTAATAGTCACATCACCGATCTAATAAATTGAAGACCTGGTCAAAGTCCAATGCCCCCTTTTGCTATTCTAAGCTGCTCCCCCTCTGTTCTCTCCCCAGCAAAAAAAAAAAAAAAAAAGTAATCTTTAAAAGGAAATTGTGAATGTTTCCACTTTCATTTCATCTTACTCCCCATTCAAGTTTTCTACTTAGGCCAAACTGGTCTTCTAGTTGTAGACCTTTCCCGCCATATTCCATTTGCCATTATTGATGTTTTTGCATGGGCTGACCTCCATGCCCAAAATGCACTAGTTTTTCATCTCTATTTCAAATCCCTAATTTCCTTTAAAGTTCAGTCAGATACCACCTCCACATGAGACTTCTTACTCATATAGATATCAGTGCTCTCTACCTTTTGAAATTGCTTTATATTAATTTGTATTTACTTATCTGTACCTGGTATATATCCAAAAATAGAATATAAACTCCTTGAGGGCAAGAATGTCTTGTCTTGTTTTACCAAATTACATTTATAAATTTGTATATAATATACAAATTTGTAAAATACAATATATACATTTGTAATATGAAATATACACATTTGTAAATAATTTTAATTTATAAACAATTCAGTACTTATTATTCACCTACTATGTGAAGAGTGACTGGGGGATACATTCTGATTAATAGGCACTGTGCTAAGTACCCAGGATTCAAGCAAAAATTCAGCCTTACTCTCATGGAACCCACAATCTAATGGTGGAAAGAACATGTAAATGACTGTACAAAAAGTGTAAAAGGAAAGCATTAGCATTAGCATAATGCTGAACTGAACTGAAATGGTTATAGGCTTCTGTGAATGTCTTAGTCAATCTTACAAAATGTAACCACATCCCCAATCTAAATGTGACAACTAAAATATGAACACATGACACTAACTGTTGGGTTTATATTTACCATAATTTCCATATTCTTGTCAGCCAGCACTGCATAACTGTTTTCTTCACCATCATCAACAACATCTTTCATCTCATTAAAAAAATATAGATTATTATTCATTGGTTGTAACTTTAGTGGTAGATTCTCCTTCAGATATTCACACAATAAATTCTTCCATAACCAAGGCAAACTCTAAGTCTCCTGCTTCTGAGGAGACAGAGCCCCAAGATTTAATTTCTGCTTGATTCACACTTTAGAATTTTATCTGGCTTCTCTATTGTTTAGGAAGTCATATTCCCTGTACTCTGAAATTAAATTATTAATGGATTAATTATTATATGGATTATAGATTTATTATATGGATCGAATAATGGATCAACTAATTAATTAATTATTAGTGGACCTACTTTAAAAAAAAAATCACTGCTGTGAAATTAGTCAACTGGAGTAGAGGTGTCAAACTCAGATGGAATTCTTCCCCACCTCCCATCTTAACTCAGAAAATCACAAATTGGATTGTACTTTTATTTATTTCGTCAAGCATTTCTCAATTACATTTTAATCTGGTTCAGGCTGCACTTTGGGGTTTTTGTTGGCCCAAGCTAGACACTTCTGGCCTAGGGGTTGGGAATGAACAACAGGTTTCTTTTATATGGCTATTCAACATGCTGGATTTGGGAGCAAGTATTGAGAACTCTTAGCAGTTTCTTCAGTGTTTATCCTAACTGTGAATACTATAGAGCCATATGACATTACCTGTTATTACAGGAATATGGATAGAATGTATTGAATCAGAGAAGCTACCAAAGGAGAGAGGAGAGAGAGAGACATAGAGAGAGAGAGAGAGAGACAGAGACAGAAACAGAGACAGAGAGAGACAGAGAGACAGAGAGAGAGAGACAGAGAGAGGGAGAGAGACAGAGACAGAGAGAGAGACAGAGAGGGTCCAGGACAGAACCTTGGGGTACATGCACATGTAGAGAGCATGATATAAAAGATGAATCAGCAAAGAAGACTCAGAAGTGGTCAGACAGGTAGGAGGAGAACCAAGAAAGCTGTGTCATAAAAACCCAGACAGGAGAGAGTATCCAAGGAGTAGTTAATATTGTCAAAGGCTGCAAAGAATTTGGGAAAGTTGAAGGTCCAGAAAAGGTCTGGATTCTCTTCCTACTTCCTCTGGCAATCAAGAGATCATTGGTAACATGGAAAGAGAACAATGGAAGTTGGGTTATGAGGTTGCAAAAAAACAAAAAATTAAAGAGAAGATGAAGTAGAGGTAAGGGGTGAAGATGGCTTTTTCTGGGAGTTCAACTGAAAGGGAAAAGAGCTTGAGAATCTGATACACTGATTATTTGTTTTATTTTTATACTTTATTTCCATTATTTATTTATTAATTTCCTTCTTTCTTTCCTTCCTTCCTTCCTTCCTGCCAAATAAATACAAGATATTTTGGGGGGTAGGGAGCAAGGAGGCACTAAGGGTCAATGGGTGTTTCCACAGTTGCTCTTAATTCCTGCATTATTTTTGTTTTGCCTCTGAGGGTGCTGCCTCTTTGTCTGAGGCATAGGGGTAGAGTCTGAAGAGTGATTGGGGGATACGTTAATTATATATCATTAATAATGATAATGGCTGGCATTTATATAGCACCCAATAAGGTGCCAGGGTATGAGCAGCGAGGTGGTGCAGTGGATAGAGAGCTCAGCCTGGAGCCAGAAAGACTCATTTTCCTGAGTTAGAATCTGACTTCAGAAACTTACTAGTTGTGTAACCCTGGTCAATTCACTTAACCCTGTTTGCTTCAGTTTCCTCATCTGTAAAAACAAGCTGGAGAAGAAAATGGCAAACCACTGTAGTATCTTTGCCAAGAAAACTCCAAATGGGATCACAAAGAGTCAGACACAACTTAAAATGTGCTAAGGGCTTTAAAGGTATTATCTCATTTGATCCTTACAACAACCCGGGGAAATAGGTACTGCTAGTTTTATTCCCACTTTGCAGTGAAACTGAGACACAACAGAGGTTAAGTGACTTGCCTAAGGTCACACAGATGATAGTAAGTGTCTGAGGTTGGACTGGATTCCAGGCCCAATATCTTTTGTCCTGGCTGGATTAGCTTCCTGGTGACTAGAAAAAGGCTTGGGTGTTTTCTTTCCAAAATGTGATTAAATAACTCTGGCTAGTAACAAATTTGATACAATGTGGTGTATTGAGTGGGAAGTATATTGACCATATTTGACTCCCAGTTCTACCATTTTCTGTATTTCTCTAGAGAAATAAAATCAATTTAAACCCAGTTAATGCCCTTCTGATAAGGTGTAATGAAGTGGATCCAAGCACAACTTTTGTCATCTAGCTTTTGGGGAGTTTTATGTGCATATTGTATGTGGTCTTTGGAGCATCATGAGTCACAATGGGAGACTGACCCAGACCTATGAACCACACACACCCACCCCTAGATATTCATAGATCATAGCTTCATAGACATGCCTAGAGCAGATCTTAGAGATCATGGAATCCACCCTTTGAGGCTCAGACAATAATTATTTGCCTTCTAAAATTATTTACCACAAGTTTCCTTTAAATAGCAACCCCTCTCCTCTACTTTCTATGCCCTGTTTGGGGTTTTTTGGTTCAGACCCATGACTCTGTGGGTTTTAAATGTATAGGATGAGGAGGAAACTCCATCCACCAATGTAGTTTAGCAACAGGTTTGCAGTTTGTAGTTTTAAAGAACTGCTTGGGGCACTGAGAGCTAGAGTGTGTCCAGGGACACAGTCACTATATATTGGATTCAAACCCAGGTCTTTCTTTCACCAAGTCCCTTCCTTTACAGCATTTAAAATAGGATTCAATTTGTACAAATTTGGTGAGCTTTCAGAAATACTTACTTTTATGGGAAGTCAGGTTTTGTTAATCAACAACTGTTAGAGTTACCTGCTTAGGTTGATATCAAGGTGAGAGGAAAATCTGCCGCCTGATATGATAAAAGGGAAAAAAGCAGCATTAGGAGAACAGTAGTATCTTGGATCTCTAGTTTTAGAAATCCAACAGTGAAAAAGAAAACTTTCCTTATGATGATTAGAACTAACCATTTACATCATAACTGAGGTATTATGAAGTACCTCAGATAGAGAGTGGGGCTTAGAATGTAAGCTCCTTGAGGGGAGGGGCTTTTCTAGGTATATCCCCAACAGGCAGCTCAGTACTTGGTACATAGTTGGGGCTTAATAAATGCTTGTTGATTGATTGAAAAGTTAATCTACTCTGCCAAGTCTTGGGACATCATATTCTTGGTGTCTGTGATTATTCTGGAGAATCCAATTTCATATGAAACAGAAAAGCTATTAGGACCAATTTCCTATCCATTACTGAAATCCTATTGTGAAAGAGGAAACATAAATGAAACATAGCCAAGAATGTTCTAGAACAACATTTCCTAAACTTTTTTTCTATAGAATGTTTCCTGGGATGAGAATAAGAGGTCTGTAAGAAAATTTGGATGCTTAATGGCATTTTCCTCTTGAAAATATTAAGTGATGAATAATCATGCATATGTTTTGTGCACCAATTTGGGGGATGAAAATTGGCATTAAAGATAAGTGATGAGGAAATGACTGATTTCTCTACTTCCACTGCTGATTCCATCTTCTCTTCTTTAGAACTTTGTACTAACAACCACTCCTTCATTTTTAGCATTTACTCTCTTATCTCCCCTCTGCCTCCTCCTACATTTACAAATGTACTTTTAAAAAAATCTGTCCTTAAAAATCCTACCATAAAACCGTCCCTAGTTTTAGAAATCCAACAGTGAAAAGGAAAACTTTCCTTATGATGATTAGAACTAGCCATTTACATCATAACTGAGGTATTATGAAGTACCTCAGATAGAGAGTGGGGCTTAGAATGTAAGCTCCTTGAGGGGAGGGGCTTTTCTAGGTATATCTTGATTCTTTTTTATCCTATCAAGCTACTGTTTCATCTCTCACTTTATTGCTAAACTTCCTGAAAAGTTGTTTAGATTCAATGCTCCTTCCCCCACTCCATTTCTTTATCAGCCACTCTCCTTCAATTCCTTAAAATCTTTTTGTCCCTCTTTCTTACCATTCTCTTAAAGGCCACCTTAAAGCCAAACCAAGAGAGTTTTTCTTTTTATCTCTTCATCCGTACAACAAATGATATTACCAATGATTGCCTTTTCCCTTGGCTTTAGCCAACCCTCCACCTTGGTTCTCTTCCTGCTCAGTAAGTACTCTGTTGGCTTCTCTTCTAGTTCCCAGTGCTCTGTCCATGGTTCTCAATTCTCTCTGTGGCCTGGTACAATTGAAAAAAGCACTGGCTCTTGTCACCTGGGTTCAAATTTTATCTTTAAAGCTTATTACCTAAGTGATCTTAACCTCTTTAAGCCTTGGTTCCCTCTCCTGCTAAATGAGGAGGTTGAACTAGATTGCCTCTGAGATCCTTTCCAGATTAAGATCTAGGATCCTGCTCTCTCCTGGGCAATCTTCTTCACTCCTTGGCTTTAGCTATTGTGAGAAACTCGATTTTGGGTTCACAGGACCTCCCAGGTAGGGTCAGGGAGTGAGCCTGAAGCTTCCGCTGCCCACTGCTTCCCTGGGGGCCCTTAGGAAGATCCATGCAGGATGCCCCTCAATATGGCTGTGGGGATCACAGGACTTGCAGATAGGGTCTGGGACAAGCTTCCACTGCCCACTTCTTCCCTTTTTTGGGGACCCTTACAAAGATCCATATAATGCACCCCTTAAGACAACAAACCCCTTGTCACTGAAAGAACTCAGTGTGCAGAAGATGTTTATTTACGCTTCCAGCAAGGAAGCAGGTGTGGTGCTCACTAGGGACACACCCACACTAATACCACAGTAGAGTAAGGGTCTACAAGTTCTGTCCTTTCTGATAGTCTTAGGGTTATTTAAATTCCTCAGATTCCTTACTTTATTTCCTTCTTTCTCTACATTCTATATTCTCTCTTTTTCTCTTTCTATATATAGTCAAATTCCTCATATTCCTCACTTTATTTCCTTCTATATATTCTACATTCCCTTAATATATGCAGGTTATATGTAGACTACAGAGGATACTTGAGACCTGACAGGACCTGACCTCTTCTCTTCTAAGGTCAGAGCTGTGTGCCACACCCCCACCTTTCTAGTTCTCTCTGGCCATTGACTTAGTTCCAGGAAGGCCAGGGTTTTAGTAGAGTATGAAAAGCAAGAGCTCCCCCATAGCTATTGGTTATCTTCCAATAACTTTTGTGAAAGCAAAATGAGATTCCATTATATCCCCTCTTACAGCTATCTTTGTCTTTGCTCCTAAATTATTTCCTTAAGTTATCCTCCCTCCACCTCTTTACCTGTTGAATTCTTTCTTAATCATCCCTTAAAAGGTAACATTGATCTCAATTCTTCAATGAAGCCTTCTCTTATTCCGTTGGTCAGCAATGATCCTCGACAGAGTTCAGAGAGGACTTTGTTTTGCAATTCTTTAATGTACTTATAAAATGTTGTGTATTATAGTGGATACTTCGGGTTTTATAGACTGTTAGCTCCTTGAAGACAGAAACGGCATATTTCAGTTCTTCTGGTCTCAGTGCTCTGCACATAATAGATACTTTGTAAATGTCTTTTGAATGAATGAATGAATGAATGAATCATTCTCCATCCCACCCACATATATAAACGTTGATTTACAGACTTTAAAAACTTCTATCAGAAAATATTAGGCACTATCACCAGATTAAGTATTGTGAATTACAGGGAAATAGAAACGTGGTTATAATATTGCACATTTTAAACAGAACTGCTATTCTTACTTGTGAAATCTGCTTGACACCATAGTGCATTGTTCCATTTGTGGAATGGAGACCCAGCACTAGTGTGAATTTTCTCAGAACTTTAAGAGAAGAGGAGTGGGGAGGGGATAGGATTTCTGTTGAAATTTGGATTTGAAAAGGGAATGGGGATCATGATTTGGCTCAAATACATCTCCCCTCATTCCTGAAATACCGTTGCCCCAAACTCTCAGTAGGTGAAAACAATGGTTCCTGAGCTACTTGTAGGAGCAAGAAGACCAAAGTAGATAACCCGCAACATCCTTTCCAGCTCTGCTGTTTTACAGGCATTTCTCTGACCTCCCAGAATGACTTTCTGACAACAGAAGTAGTGCTTGGGTCTGTGGTTTCATTGGTATAGAGAAGAATGAGGAAAATTCCTCTACCAATGCAGGTCAGTGCCTTCTCTCCAAGAGCACTGGGAGGGAAGAAGGTCAGTGGAAGAGCAGGATTAAAAGATTTGCTCAAGGTCATCTCCCCAGTAAGCGTCAGAGGCAGAATGAAACCCAGTTCTTTCTGGCTTTGAAGTTTTCTCTTGCCTACACTCCCATGAACCCTTCCCCCACCCCCACCCTCCCATTCTGATCACAGTATAGTTACAAAACCACTCCATTGTTAAGTAGGCAAATATATTTATAAGTAGAGGAGAGCAAAGCAGAATTATCCACACTGGGAACTCCTGTGATTTAGAATAAAGAATATTAATAAAAGCTGAGACAATAAAGTGATCATTCTGTAATACAGTATGGGAAAATAGACACACAGAGAGCATTTCATGACCCAAGTGGCCCAGGATGACTAAAGTGGAAAGTCAGGATCAAGGCTGCTAAAAGTCAGACTGGCCAGGAGCTGCCAGCACTGCTGAATCTTACTTTTCCTAATTAAACAATTCTTAATGAAACAGTACACATAACCAGTAAGTAGACAGGCTTCTGGAAGTCCCATGTTAGACTGTGTAAAAACCAGCAGCTAAACAGATGCTTCAGTTGGAATTATACCAAGGAGATTCAGGCCCAGGGAGAAGAGGTCATGTTTAAACCTGTATGACCTTTAGATACTTAAAAGCTGTAAATAAGAGACATATTTAGGTCACTTTAGTCCATCTTTGATGTTCCAAGAGAGGATGGCTTTGATCAGTCCTCTGATGTATTATCCAAAAGTAGCACAGAGAGACCGACTTTAGGTAAAGTTGTGGGCAATTCATTCAAGACCTATTGTCATTTCCAGTCTTCCTGATCTGTATCTGGCCACTGCACCCAGATGGCTCTGGAGGAGAAAGTGAGGCTATTGATTTTGCAACAGCCCTCCCTCACCTAAATCCAATTAATTTGCAAGTCATAGCATTACCTCCCTGAGGTAATGGACAAACAGCAATTGACCTAGTGCAGTGATTGTGTGACTTTAGGCAAGTCACTTAAACTCTTTGAGTATGTTTCCTCATATGTCAAATGGGGACAATCACCTTTGTATCAACTACTTCACAGGGTTGTTATGAGGATTAAATGAGCTAATATATACAAAGGGCTTTGTAAACTTAATAAACAGTATCTAAATGGTTATTATATGTGATGCCATCTGGCTAAGGAATTCCTAGTATGGAAACTCCCTCCACTGATTGATATTGGAGATTCCTCTACAATTTATAGTCTTGGAGAATGTCAGAGTGCAGTGAAAAAATTATTGAATGAATGGATGAATGAATAACCTTGTTATTTTGGAGGTCCAAGAACATTTTATTAAGCATCTGCTTATAGGCAGAGCAGTGTCCAGAGCATCAAGGGGGACAAAAATAAATGGCATGCTTGTTTCCCTCAAGGAAATTAGAATTTAGTAAGGGTCAGGAGACATCTACCCAGATGAGTATAACATAAAATAGAACATGATGAGGGATATATGAAGTCCAAAGAAGGAAGTAGAATTTCTGACAGGGTGGATCAGGAAACATAGGTTTTGAGCTTGCTTTTCCAAATGGGTAGGATTACAACAGACAGTGATAGGGAGAAGAACTTACTAAGTACAGGGAATACTAGTAAGGAAAACACAGAACATATGATGGACTGGGGAGGGTTAGGGAGGTACTGAAATTCCTTTCAAGAATGCAGAGCACAACCATTCATTCGAGCCCATACTGTGTGACTCCCATCCATTTCATTCTTTAAGCTTCCCATGGGGGGAGCCTTCCTTGCTTCCTCTGGACATTGAGATGATACTAATGGAGTGTTGGGATGTCCCTGTTATCCTTCACCCTCGTCATGTAAGCAGGCCATTTTCTTTTTTAATAATGTATTTTCCTGATAATGGCCTGTTTTCCTTCAAAGTTCCTAATTTGTTATTAATTGCAATAGGCTCATAATCACAACACACATCTCTCTTAACCTCTTTATGATATCAATTTTTGGTTCTTTAAAGATTATGTCTTGGGCAGCTAGGTGGTGCAGTGAGTAGAGTGCTGGCCCTGGAGTCAGAAGGACCTGAGTTCCAATCCGGCCTCAGATACTCAACACACACAAACAAAAACCTAGCCGTGTGACCTTGGGCAAGTTACTTAACCCCAATTGCCCTCCAAAAAGAAAAAAAAAAGATTACATCTTACAGTCATCTAACAACCAAGGATGCTGGTTTTAAAAAGATGAGCCTTTGTTTCCAGGAGAAGTTTCATGTTATTAAAGGAGCTTTGTAATTTTCTAGAGGCAATCCAGCCCTTATTCTTCCTCATGCTTAATTCTGAGTCCAACTTGTCCATTCGTGTCATTCCCAGTTATACAGGCTGATGGACAAACTCTGTAGATTGTCCTTCCAGCTGCATGTAATAATTTAAGCAAGAGAAATTCTTTGTCCACATGGTTTTTACTGTGTGGATGGTAAAGCCAAATTCTTTCAACTGATTACAGATTTCTTCTAGGAGACCACAAAGTTCTAGGGCTTGATGCAACCAGAATAATGCCATATGCAAATGGAAGCATCTTGAAGACCTCACCCCTCATATGAAAACTTTTCAACTTGAATTCTGAGCTTCATCTCCTCTATCACAGTGTTGAACACCTTTGATGGGCATCTGTCTCCTTGTTTTGTGATCCAGAGGGTTGTTGAATTAGATTATTTCTGTTACATATTTCAACAATTCTTGAATTAATTTGCCACCTGGTTGGAAGAGACCCCCTTGAGGTGTTGTACCAAATTACATTTTTTTCACTATCAATAAACAACAATCCCTGTGTGTTCATTGCATCATTCTTTCAATTGTGTGATATTAAAGATAATGGAATATTTTATAATAATGGAAGGAGGACAAGAGGAAAAGTAAGAAATATCTGCAGAGATTTTCATAATGAACTTTTATTATTGTCAGGCACTGTAGAACCAGCTCGTTTGAATTGTAACATAACAGATGTGATTACAGGGGAGGCAGAAACAGCACTAAAGGGAACATAGATTGGAAAGGCAGCCAGATTACAAGTACACATGGAGAATCTCTGTTCTGTAGGTGACTCAGTGGTGAGGGGGTTCAAGGATCAGTTCTTGAATTATCTGAAAGAGAAGAAGGTACCAAAGATGTGGAAAAACATCTCTAACCTTAGTACCAAAATAAGGTAACAGAAAGAACATTAACTACAGACTTATATGCCTCTTTTTCCAACTATATACAACTTTTATGAGACAGATGTCTATGTATGCATTGAGGGGCATCCTTAATGACAACAGTAGTGGGAAATGAGCAGGAATTCAAGAGATATAAATATACATAAATATGTTTGTATACATACATATATTAATTACATATGTATGTATACATTATCACCCATACAGACATGTGTTGATATATACAATGCACACAATTACATATTCATATGTAAGTATGTACACATACATATACATGTGTATATATATACACATAAGCATATACATGCACCATACATAAGTATATGTATGCATATGTACAAATACAGAAACATGCCTGACAGTGATAGGCTCTTGAAGTCACTGTAATATTATAGGATGTGTCTGTTCCCTGGTTCTTCCATCTGATGATTCCATTGTCACAGAATCCTGGTTACTCAGCATTTACTAGGGAAGACCAGACTGAAGCTTAGTTTGCCAGAGAAAACCAAACAATTCTTATTTACCAAACTGTCAAAATCCTATCATTGCAATTAAGGGGATAGGCAATTAACTGTGTCTTAATTACAGCAGCTGCCACTTCATCTGAATGCTGTAATTTGCAGAGAAAATGGGGGAAAACTTTAAATTAATGTGTGTCTTTAAACAACAGAAAACATTGCTAAAGCCTAAAGAAAATTGTCCGTGGTGGACTGTGAGACACCTCCAGAAAAGTGTCATTGCTTCAAGATGTACTCATAGGACAAAAATTATCTCCATTCTCTTTGTCAACTACGGAATTCTTAATAAATGCTAGACTGGCATGATTCTCTCTTATTTTGTACGTCCAATTCATTGATTTCTGAGTCAATATCATCTGTGAAACTAAGCTCCTCACACCTGCCATCAGAATTGTGTTTTTTAAAATCAATTTAAAGCATTCTTGCACAGATGTATGGACAAACTTATGAAATGTAGGATTTCAATGGAAATGTAGTAAGGCATGTTAGTGCTTCTTATGTGAGCCTCTAATTTAATTATGTCTGGCTTATTTGGGCAGCACCTATCTTATTTATACAATAAGTAAATTTATTTAATGGTGCAGTGGATAGAGTGCTGGACTTTGAATTAGGGAGACATGAATTTAAATCATACCTCAGATAGTCTACAGCTGTGTGACCTGGGAGAAGTCACTTAATCTTTCTGGGCCTCAGTTTCTCCGTTGGTAAAATGGATATAATAATAGAACCTACCTCAGAGGTTTGTTGTAAGGATCAAATGAGATAACATATGTAAAGTATTTTGTAAACCTTAAAGTACTATATAAGTGCTAGCTATTCTCCTCCTTGTCCTTGTCTTCATCCTTCTTGTCCTTATCCTCCTTGTCCTTGTCCTCCTTGTCCTCCTCCCCTCTCTTCCTCCTCCTCATCCTCACCCTCTTTCTCTTCTTCCTCCCTTCCTTTCTTCCTTTTTCTTCCTTCCTTCCTTCCTTCCTTCCTTCCTTCCTTCCTTCCTTCCTTCCTTCCTTCCTTTCTTTCTTTCTTTCTTTCTTTCTTTCTTTCTTTCTTTCTTTCTTTCTTTCTTTCTCTCCCTTCCTTCTTCTTCTTCTTCTTCTTCTTCTTCTTCTTCTTCTTCTTCTTCTTCTTCTTCTTCTTCTTCTTCTTCTTCTCCTTCTTCTCCTTCTCCTTCTCCTTCCTCCTCCTCCTCCTCCTCTTCTTCTTCTTCTCCTCCTCCTCCTCCTCCTCCTTTTTCTTCTGTCAACAAACATTTATTTATTAAGCACCTACTATGTTCCAGGCACTGTATTAAGTCATGAAGATACAGAGAAAGGCAAAAGACAGTCTTTGCTTTTAAGTTCAACAGGAGAGACAACATGAAAACAGCTTAGTTGTTGTCTGTTGTTCTCAGAGAGGACCAAAATGACATGACCATGCTGGAGTTGAGGTGCAGTTTGCCTGACTGTGGCTGATTAGACCAATTCAAGCTCAGAAGGCTCTGCCATAGGTTGAGCACAAATATTGTTCATGTTGTCCACATGAACATCTGTAGTGGAGATATCTCTGAATTTGTGCATCAAAATTTTTTCACTCTTTTCTTAGCTACTACAATTCTGCTTCATGCATAGAGCATAGCTCCTTCTTTAACTCAGGCACACCAAGCTTGGCGATCCTTTGCCAGTGTCTCCTATGTCATGCAATCAATTCCAAAGTTCTTCAGAGGGACCTTGAAAGCATCCTTGTATCATTTCTTCTGACCACCATGTGAGCACCTGCCTTGCATGAGTTCTCTGTAAAATAGTTTTAGGCAAATGTATGTTTGGCATTCAGACAACATGGCCAGCCCTTATGAATTGTGCTCTCTTCAGAAGAGTTTGAAGACTTGGCAGTTTAACTCAAGAAAGAACCTCAGTGTCTGGTCCCTTACCTTGCCAGGTGATTTTCAGAATCTTCCTAAGATAATTCAAACGGAAATGATTCAGTTTCCTGGCATGGCAGTAATAGACTGCCCAGGTTTCAGAGGTATACAATGATGAAGTCAGCAAAATGATTCTGTAGACCTCTGTAGTTTGGTAGACAGTTTAATACTTCTTCTCTCTCACCCTTCTTTTGTTTTGTTGCTTTTTGGAGGGCAATTGGGGTTAAGTGACTTGCTCAAAGTCACACAGCTAGTAAGTGTGTCAAGTGTCTGAGGCTGGATTTGAACTCAGCTCCTCCTGACTCCAGGGCCTGTGCTCTATTCACTGCACCACCTAGCCACCCTCTCACCCTTCTTTTCAGAGCTTCCCAAACACTGAGCTAGCTCTGGCACTGTGTGTGCCAACTTCATCATCTGTGTGTACATCCCTGGAAAGTATACTGCTAAGGTAAGTGAATTTATCTACAGCATTAAGAATTTGTCCATTTGCTGTAACTTATGGTTCTATGTATGGATGGTGTGGTGCTAGCTGGTAGAGAACCTTTGTTTTCTTGGTGTTAATTGTTAGGCCAAAATTAGCACAAGCAGCAGAGAATTGATCCATACTTTGTTGCATCTCAGCCTCTGAGTTGAGATTGAGTGCACAATCATCTGCAAACAAAAAATCATGCACCAACTTTCCCTCTACTTTAGTCTTGGCTTGTAGTCTTTTCAAGTTAAATAATTTACCATCAGTAGAATATCTGATCTTGATGTTGTTTTTATTCTTGTTGAAGGTGTCTCTGACGACACTGCTGAAAACATCATGTTCAATAGCATGGGAGCAAGTACTTGCCCTTGCTTTGATCCATTGGTGATTGGGAAAGTGTGAGAGTATCATCTATTATCCAGAACTCGTGCAAGCGTGCTATCTTGGAACTGCTGTATAATCCTGATGAACTTCTCCAGATGACCAAACTTTGCTATTATTTTCCACAAGCCCTCATGATAGACAGTATCAAAGGCCTTGGTCAGATCAACAAATGTTCTGGTCCTGAAATTTCTCCTGGAGTTTTGGGGCTGCAAACACCATATCAACCATTCATCTGTCATTTCTGAAGGCACACTGGCTATCAGGTAGATGGCCATCTTCCAGGTGAAGGATAAACCCATTAAGAAGGATTCTAGCAAAAATCTTGCCTGCAATAACTAAGAGAAATCCCTCCATGATTGCTACAAGACAATCTATTTCCTTTACATTTATAGAGATGGACAATGGAACTATCCTTCAACTCCTAGGGGATAACCTCCTTTTGCCATGTAACTTGGAAAATTTCAGTCAGCTTTTGTATGATCAGTAGACCCCTGCCTCAGCTGCAATAGAATTAGCACCAGGTACTTTGCCACATAAGAAGAGTTTTATGGTATTCAAAACCTCTTCTTCAATTAGAAATTCAGCTAGGAAGGGATTGACTTCAACCTGAGATAAACCGTCAATGACTTTGCATTGATTGATGACAGTGTTGAGAACACCATGGAAATGTCCAATCTATCTCTCCAGGATAATTTCCTTCTTACTAATCAATGTGGCTCCATCAGCACCAAGTAGTTGAGATGCACTACAGGTCTTTGGTCCAGATATAGCCTTCAGGGTATCATAAAAACGCTTTGTATTGTAACTATCAGCATAAAATTGAATTTTAATCTGCCTTCTAACTAAGCCAAGAATGCTGAATCTCTTTAAGCTACACTTGTACTTTACTTTTGATGGAGTTAAATGCTGCCTTCTTACAGATGGTTTAAGCAACCTGATGGAGTTCATGTTTTTTATTTAATAGCTTCTGAATTTCCCCATTATTTTTATCAAACTTATCTTGCTGTTTGCAAGTGTTCTGACCAAGATGAGCAAATGCAGTGCTGTACACTAAATCTCTGAAAACTGCTCACTCCTTTTCCTCACCACTGTTGGCAACTGTTTGCTGGCCCAGCTTTCCCTCCAAGTTAATAATAAACTTTTCCTGCTTGTAGAAACACTCCAATCTGTTTACCTAAGTCTTCTGGTAATTATCCTGCCTTGGGGCCACTGTTATTGTTTAATGTGAATATTTAGCTTGGAAAGGATAAGTCTATGATCAGTCCAGCACTCTGTACCAGACATCACCTTCATCACTCCTTTTTTTTTTTTTTTTGCTTTTTTTTTTGGAGGGCAATTGGGGTTAAGTGCCTTGCCCAAGGTCACATAGCTAGTAAGTGTTAAGTTGTCTGAGGCTAGATTTGAACTCAGGTCCTCCTGACTCCAGGGCTGGTGCCCTGTTCATTGTGCCACCTAGCCACCCAAATTATTATTTTTATTTAGCATTTCTTTTTTGTTTGTTTTTGTTTTGATTTTTGGAGAGGGGAAAGTAGGGCAATTGGGGTTAAGTGACTTGCCCAAGGTTACATGGCTAGTTTTTTTGTGTTAAGTGTCTGAGGCTGGATTTGAACTCAGGTCCTCCTGACTCCAGGGCCAGTGCTCTGTTCACTGTGCCACTTAGCTGCCCCTACCTTCATCACTCTTACATCCTGCCTGTCTCTTCTCCTTATAATGACATAGTCTATTAAATGCCAGTGTTTGCTGTAAGGGTACACCCACAAAGTTTCATTGAGTTTAGGTAGATGGAAGACTGAGTTGGTGATATGAAAGTCATGAGACACACAAGTGTTCGGTAGTAAGTACCATTGCTATTGCTGTTTGAGACACCTTAGTTACCCTCAATCTGGTATAGCCATTCTGCTGAAAGGATTTACAGGGTGTGGTCTCTGTGCATGTTTGCTACAGCTTCTTGGAGCCACAGGTGAACATTGGGTGGATCAGGTGTACACCAGAGGTAGAAAGTAGCCCTTAAAAGGGCCTGGCAGCACCCACACCAGAGATACTAATTTTCCCTAACTACACCCTATACCCCAACTTGAAAACAACTCTATACAAGCAAGATATATACAGGATAAAATGAAAATAACAAACAGAAGGAAGGTACTCTTACTAAGGGAGATCAGGAAAGGCTTCTTAGAAATGGTGAGATTTCAACTGGGACTTTAGGGAAGCCAGGATGTGGAGATGAGGAGGAAGAGAATTCTAGGCATGGAGAACAACCAGTGAAAATGCACATTATATTTGAGAGATGAAGAGTCTTATTTGAATAATAATGAGGTCAATGTCACTGAATTGCAGAGTATGCAGAGGGGAGTAAGGTATAAGAAGACTGGAACCATAAAGAGGGGCCAGGTTATAAAGGACTTTGAATGATACACAGAAGGTTTTCTATTTTATCCTGGAGACAATAGAGATCCTTTGGTGTTTATTGAGTGTGTGTGTGTGTGTGTGTGTGTGTGTGTGTGTGTGTGTGTGTGTGAGAGAGAGAGAGACAGACAGACAGACAGAGAGAGACAGAGACAGAGAGAGAGACAGAGAGATAGAGAGACAGAGACAGAGATAGAGAGGCAGAGAGACAAAGAAAGAGAGACAGAGACAGACAGACAGACAAGGAGAGAAAGAGAGAGAATGAAGAGTTGCAGATCACATGTAGGTTGTGAGCCTAGTTGACAGGGAGGATGGATTTTGGTAAACTCCACAGTAATAAGGAAATTTTGAAGTGGGGAGAGTTTGTGGGTCAAGATAATTTCAGTATTGGATATGCTGAATTTAAAGCATCTATGGGACATTCAGTTTGAGGTATTCCATAGGCAATTAGAGCTGAGGTTCTGGAGGTTAGGAAAGAGATTATGACTGGATAATTACTTTTGAGAACCATTAGTATAGAGATAATAATTGAATCCATGAGAGCTAATGAGATCACCAAGCCAAATAGGAGAAGAGAGAGGGTCTAGGGGAGAACAGGTATAACCTGGACAATGATCCATCAGAGGAGATTGAGGAGTGGTTGGAAAAGTCAGAGAACCAGATTGGAGCAGTGTAATGAAAACCTAGAGCAGAGAAAGTATCAGGGAGAAAGGGGTGATTAACAATGTCAAGGCTACAGAGAGGTCAAGAAGGATGAACATTGAGAATAGGCTATTACATTTGACAATTGAGAGATCATTAATAACTTTAAAGAGAACAGTTTCAGTTGAATGATGAGATTAGAAACCAAACTGTTCAGAATTAAGAAAAGAGTGAATATAAGAAAGAAATGTAGAGGTGTTGCCTGTAGGCAGCCTTTTCAAGTCTAGCCACAAAAGAGAGGAGAGATAGGGGATGGATAGATTCAAGAGGGGGCTTTTTGAGGATGGAAGAGATATAGCCATGTTTGTGGGTAGTAAGGAAGGTGCTAATAGACAGGGAGAGATTGAAGATAAATTATAGCGTGGAGATGATAGAGGGGCAGTATACTAGAGAAGACAGGATGGAATGGGATTGTTTTCGCTGGTACATAGATACCACAGCAAGGAGAAGGACCATCCCTTCATATGAGACAGGGAAGAGGAGGAGGTAGTAAGGAAAGGTGACTGAGTGATGTGAGATGTGGAGAAGAGGAGAAGAGGGAACTGTCAAAGAATGGTCTCAATTTCTTCACTAAAATGAGAGGATGGGGAGAGGAAGAACTATGGGAGGTTTGAAGACAATGGAAAAGGCTTGGAAAAACCACCAAAGTGAGTGGGATAGTGAGCCAATAGAAAAGCATTGCCTTGCTGCAGTGAGAACTCAGTTGATATTGTGTCACATAAATTTGTAGTGTATTCAGGCAGCCTGCTTTCATCATTTTCTCTAGCTTCATTCAGCAGCATGTAAGTAGGAGTGAAGGTAGTGAATGGTGGGAGTAATCCAAGGGTAAGGCTTGGCAAAGCAAGATCAGGAATAGGATAACAGGGCAAGGGACTCAAGATAAGAGGATAGTACAGAATGGAAATGGTTCACCAAAGCATTGAGATGGGCGAAGGAATATGAATGTAGCCAATGCAGGGATGATGACTTGGGAAAAAACTGAGGGGTCAAGGTATTGGACATCACAGTGAGGTTAAAAGAGTTTGGGGTTGCAAGGGAAAGGGAGAGGTAGAATAACAACAGATTGTGATTGGGTAATGGAATTTTAGAGTTCATGAATGAAGATGCAGTACATTTGTAGTTGATGGCAAGATTAAGACGATCTCTGTGAGCCGCTGAGATAGGAAGATGGAATAGGTCATGAGTAATGAGAAACTGGGAGTTTAGGGTTTTTGAGGGACTATCAATATGTATGTTGAAGCCCCCTTATTTGAGGGCAGGAGTTGGGGAGAAAAGATTGTGAACCAGGAACTAAACTCGTTGAGGAAAGAAGGGGGCAGTAGATATCAGCTACCAGAATTTTGATTGGCTAGTAGTTATGGTTTCGATGAAGCTCCAAGGAAAAGAAGTTACTGAGTGACAGTGGTAAAAGGAGAATCTGGGAGTGGCAATGGGGAGCAAGGAATAGTCTAACTCCCTGACCTTGACCTGGAGATAAGGAGATAAGGGTGGCAGGGAGAAATGAGTGAAAGTGTAGCTAGTGTGGAATGGGTAGCCAGGGAGGCTATGACATCAGGAGGGAGTCAGGTTTCACTGAGAGCCAGAAGATGGAAGGAATTCTAAGGGAAAAGATTTAAGGTGAACACAAGTTTGTTAACAGTGGAGTAGGTATTGCAGAGAGCACAATGGAAAGACAGAGTAGCTTTAGAGTAGGATATTGGGGTGAGGAGTTGCATTTGGGGGTATAAGAGAGTAATCAGTGGGGAATGGAGAACAGTGTTTAAATGATGACAGCCAGGGGTTCAGAATCACTGAGATGGGAGGGTATGACCAGTGAAAACTTTGTTAATTACTGAGGAATGATTTTTATCTCTTCATCCTAAAGCTTACTCCAGCTTTGGAATTCACACATTAGAAATACCCTCTAACCCACTGTTCTCTCCCTCTCATTGGATGGCTTGTCTTAGAACCTCCATATAAGAAGGGTATGCAAGGCAGCTATATCTTATTCCTTTCCAGGCTGCACTCTGGACTTTCTCTATTATCCCTCTGTTCAGGGTATATTGTCCCTCCTACCCCTTTTGGCTCTTTTTTTTTTTGTGTGTATGTTGTCTTCCACCATTAGAATGTAAGGTCTTTCAGGATAAGGACTATCTTTCTTTCTGCTTTTATTTGTATCCCCAGGATTAACACATGGACTGGCATATAGTAAACACTTAATAAATTCTTGATAACTGACTGACTGAATGATTATTACACACTTGATTCTTTCAATGACCCTGTATGTACTCAAATATATACTCCAATAATCCAATACCCAATGGGTCTGTGATCTCTGAGATGTGAATATTCTCTCCAGCAATATAGCCTAATTTTTGCTTCTCCTATACACAATTCCCATAAATCTGCCATGGGACAGGAGGCATACCCAATTGGAAGAGGACTTTTCTTGAGTTCTCTTGGCATTGGGTGGATGCCAGTGAGGTATAAGATTATCCATTGGTTATTCTTTACTTATAGCCATCTTTTTATAGCAACATATTTCTCCATTTAAATCTGTTATACCATACACAGTATATAAGGCAGATATTATTACTCCACTTTTATAGATGAGGAAACTGAAACTTAGAGTCACTTAGTCAGTGACTTGCCTAGTATCACACAAAATTATAGCCCAGTCAGGAGACCAAAACCCATTTAATCAGTGGAGGTCAGCTTAGAGAAGGTCCAGCAGTTTCCAAAACTTTTTCTAAAAATGATTCAGTTCTAAAAATGACTTCTCAGGAAAGTCAAACAGGATCTGTTCAGAAAAGAATAAAAAATGAGATGATGTGGAAAAAATATTTTTTACTTGATGGAATTCAAAGCAAAGTAGATAGAGCAGACGAGAGATTTGGAGTTGGAAGGGACCTTCAAGGTGAGTTCATTCAACTCATTCATACTCATAGTTGAGGAAAGTGAGGCCCAAGAGTCATATGAGTGGTTGAGTAAAGATTAGAAATACTTTCCACAAGATAAAATCTTTTCCCAGATTTTTATCAGAGTTTTATTTACATCTGCTTCCATTGAGTGATTAAACAATGTAGGTGTGATCTCCACAACCTCTTCCTTCTTTCTGTCCCTTCCTTTCTTCCATTCTTTCCTTCCTCCCACTTGTTCCTTCCATTCCATTCTCCATTCCCTCTCTTCCTCCCTTCCTTCCTTCCTTCCTTTGTTCCTTCCTTCCTTCCTTCTTCCTTCCTTCCTTCCTTCCTTCCTTCCTTCCTTCCTTCCTTCCTTCCTTCCTTCCTTCCTTCCTTCCTTCCTTCCTTCCTTTTTTCCTCCCTCCCTTGCTTCCTTCCCTCTTCCCTCCTGCACAAGAATTATTCTCATTGGCAGAAAAAAAACAAGTAAAAATAAGGTGAGAAGTTTTACCTTCTCTCCATCATCATCCAACCCAAGTACTAGTCCTGTTTCTTTTTAAAATTCAACTCTTTTCTGCAGTATTCCTTAACAAAACAAGCAGGGGTGGCTAGGTGGCGCAGCGAGTAGAGCGTTGGCCCTGGAGTCAGAAGGACCTGCGTTCGGATCCGACCTCAGACACTTAGCACACATAAACAAAAACCTAGCCGGGTGACTTGGGCAAGTTACTTAACCCCAATTGCCCTCCAAAAAGCAAAGCAAAACAAACAAACACAAAATCATGCTAACTAACTCATAAACAGTCCCTTTTTGTTATTGTTAACCCTTCCTCACAAACTGCTCATTGAGAGCTTTAGCACTCCTAATCCTTTTTTTTTAAACAGGCCAGTCTTTTACAAACATTCCCATTACTTAAGACTCGCTTCCATCCTCTATATGTGTGTTTTTTCAGTTGCTTATTGAGTTCCCTGTGTATCTATCATTGGTTTCTTAGATGACTCTTCTTTTTCCTTCTGATCAGAACACTTTCTCTGTCTCCAGCATTTCATTCTTGAGAATTTCCCATTCCTCCTAGGCTGACTTTCCCTTTGAATTTTAATGTGTTGGACACTACCTATTTTTAATAGGAACACTTTGAAATCTGCTTTCCAAAAATGTAGGGTGCATGCCAATGTATTCTTGACTTTCCTCTCCTTCTCTTCCACAAATTCTAAGATGGATTGGTTAGAATGTCCCCCAAGTTCCAGGTCTTTCTACCATAGCAACCAGGTGTTCCTTGTTGAAGGTCACATATAGAATAATTTTTCCCTTTTGGTTCCTTTACTCTTTGAAAAAAATAAAATTATCATTAAAGAAAATCAAGAAATTATTTAGTTGCTCTGTTTTTGGCAGAAGAGAGTGCTCCAGCAGATGTCTGGATAATCGATCCCCTGTCATTACTATATTATGCCTCTGTGACAGGCTTATAAGCTATTTCCTGAGTTCCTTTTTCCTTTCCTTTTTCTGTTGATGTAGTCTATGGCATATTCTTTTTATAAAAATATGATTTTTTATTATATTTCATTTTTATGTCTTCTAGAATTTCCCCTGTATCCATAATTCCCTCCTAGAGAGTCATCCCTTATGACAAAGAATATTTTTTAAAAAAGAAAAAAGGAAGAAGAAAAAAATTCAGTAAAACCTATGAATACTTTGCAAAAAATCTGTTTTTGTATGTAAAGCTCTGTGCTCATAGACACCTTCAATCCCTCACCCCCAACCTCTGCAAAGGAATAGAGGAATAGAGTGTTATATCTCTTCTTCTTCTTCTTCTTCTTCTTCTTCTTCTTCTTCTTCTTCTTCTTCTTCTTCTTCTTCTTCTTCTTCTTCTTCTTCTTCTTCCTTTTTTTTTTTTGCTTTTTTAAGTGACTTGCCTAAGGTCACACGGCCAATTTTTTTGTGTGGACTTGAACTCAGGAACTCCTGACTCCAGACCTGGTGCTCTATTCACTGTGCCACCTAGTCACCTCTATATCTTTGAAATTGTTTTGTGGTAGTTTTTTCCACTTACATTACTGTTATAGCCCCTACTATTTGAATTCTCCTATTTTTAGGAGTCATTGAGTAGTATCTCTAGTTCCATTTAACCATTTCTTTTTTACATCAGATTTGCTTTTATAAAGAAATATTTACAGGGCAGCTAGGTGGCACAGTGAATAGAGCACTGGCCCTGGAATCAGGAGGACCTGAGTTCAAATATGGCCTCAGACACTTGACACACTTATTAGCTGTGTGACCTTGGGCAAGTCACTTAACCCCAATTGCCCTGCCTTCCCCCCAAAAAAAGACTCCCCCCAAAAGAGAAATATTTACTTAAAAGGTATAGCAAGAACGTACAAAGATTTCCTCTAACACTTCGAGATCACAATCTTCTCCAATCATATGGTAGGCTAACCCAGAATATCAATGCTTGAGCTGGTACTTCTGTCTCCCAGAAATAGGTCCTATACTCTGTCATGTGGGCACCTTCATATTAAGTGATCTGGGCATGTGCCAAACCCTGTTACATGAGTGTTTCTTTTTAATGATATCATTTCTGCCCCCCACCCCCTCCATGCTCCCTTTACTTATCCTATTTCATCTAAAATAGGCATAATCTTCCATTGCCATATTCTAGAAATGAATTTTGTCCCATTATGTCTTAGTGATAGCAATGAAGTCAAATTTGCCTCCCTGCATTAGTATTTCTACTTGTTTATTCCCCAAGCTTATAGATTTTGTGTGAATAATAAAACACAAGGGACTGTATTTTATTTTGTTTTTCTATTTCTAGCACTTTGCATGATGCCTTTAAATAGACATTTTAAAATATTTGTTGGATAGATTTGGACTGGACATCTGAGGTTGTAAGTGTTGTATCTGGTTTCCTTCTTGGATTTTGTGTCCTGTGAACTGCTGTCTCAATTATTCTTCCAAGTTCTACACTGTAGCCAACACCTGTGATGTATTCCTTGGTACATCGGTAGTTTTCTCCACTTTTCCTTTTCAGTTTAAAATATTTTAAACTAGATTTGAAAGATCTTTGTTAGAGGTACTCCAACCTGACCAGAAGTCTTCAATTTCTACATTTTAAGTTGGGGTTTAGGAACCCAAATTGCTTTTTTGGTCACCATTTTCTTAACCAACTATTCTCTTAACCAAATCTTCTTTTCCCTTCTGAAGTCTTTTGCTGATAACAGCATTTTGTTATATCTCTTGGGACCCTAAAGTCTTTATTTTTTTGCTAATTAATTTATAATCTTAATTCCTTCAGGCAATATTGTTTGTGGTCATATGAATCTCTGGGAATGAGCAGGAGTTTTCTGGTTAACCAGTCAGGCTCAATTATGTAGCTTGTTGGTGGAGTAGGCAGGGCTCAGAGTGTTTACCCAGGTTACAGTGGCTGAATTAATGGAATCTATACTCCTTTGAAACACTTGAGGAGCCAGATGATCTTTGCCTCTAGGTATATATTTCTAAAAGGTGGAAAGAACCTCTAATCCAAAGTAGAAAAGTTAAGAATTTGTCACGTCAGTTTCTATTTTTAAGTATGGAATTGTCAGTGGAGGAATATAGAATTGGTAAAGTCATGGGTTAGCTGAAGACAGTGCGCTCTACTTTTTCCAATGAAAGGGAAAAGGAGAGGGAGAGTAGGGGTGATAAGCTTTCATAGTTTTGCCTTATAAGGACATATGGAATATGTTTGAGGATGGAGATGATTTATTCTCTTGAAATGATTCTTTGAACAGTGATTGATGCATCTCCAAATAAAAGTGTGTGTGTGTATGTGTGTGTGTGTGTGTGTGTGTGTGTGTGTGTGTGTGAGAGAGAGAGAGAGAGAGAGAGAGAGAGAGAGAGAGAGAGAGAGAGAGAGAGAGGAGAGGAGGTAGGGGAGGGGTGGTGGTGACTGTGCATCTCTGTCTCACTTCAATTCATGGATGAGTCAAGACATTACCCCCTAATGTCATTGGTCTTCAAAAATGAAGGACAAATAACAACAAATATGTATGTATATGTATGCGTGTATATACACATATTGTACATAATATACTTATGCATACACACGTACATATATGTAAGCAACCAGCTTTTAGGAGTAAAATCATATAGCCACCAAATGAAGGGGATTTACCTTCTGTCTCCTGCTGCTGTAACCAAAGCCTAAGACATACTTCTCAATTATACCATCTTCCCAAAGAGGCCCTGCTCAAAAGAAATAGCATTACCTCTCATACATATGCTGAGCTTATGATTCCTGGACCTATTTTTCCAATCAGGGATATGCTTGAGTCAGCTGAAACTTGTTCGTGAAAGCTGTTGTTAAACTTTGGTGTAAATGTTTCTATCTCAGAAATTTTATATATATATATATATACACACACATACATGCATATATATCAATAAATAAAACATATATGTATGTACATATATATCTATATGTACATTCCAGCACTAAACAATGTGCATTTTAAATAATAGCTTATATATAGGAAAAAGTGGTTTCATCGTCTCTGCTTGACAATTGTAGCAAGTTTTCTCATCTCTAGTTTTGTTTTGTTTTTATGAGAATACCTCAAATTCCACTATTTTGTTGAGAGTTCATTTGATTCCAATGATGATAAGACTCAGCTTTGTAGAATAAGTTCTTTTGGGCTGAGGCTTGAATTGAAAAAAAATCCTATTCTGTTCTTTTTTGTCAATTTCTCACGGTTAAGTAGTAACCTGATCATTTAATCTGGCATTCCTTCATAGCTAAACACCTTTCTCCTGGTTGCTTGAAAAATCTTGTATTTGGTTTTGAAATTGTGAAATTCAAGAACTACATGCCTTGGAGCAGTTTTAAATATAGGTATTTAAATATTCTTCTAGGTACAATATAAGTAATGGATGGATTGCTCCCTTGTAGTATCTAGAGTCTTGGCTTCTGGATTGATCTGTTATTGGGTTGGGTCAAGCAGGTCACTTTGCAGGGCTGGCTCCTTCCTGGGCTTGGCCACTGGACTTCTGGTGGCTCTTCTGACCTTTTAAAGTTAGTAAGATCACAGCTTGGTCCATTCCATCTCTAAAACTCACTCACCTAAGATTAAGAAAGAAACACAAGGATAGAAGAAATAGAAGCAACATGAGTTCAAGGCCACATTTTGGCCCAAGTAGGGAGAGTAGGTTACTGGCTCTGCAGCTCTCCCCACCCAGTGGCTTATAGCAGATTATGCCTTACTACAAAGGAAGAGAAAGATCGAGTTTCTTTATTGGAGCTTATTATATATATGCACACTCATTTCTTGCTTAGCAGTCAGTTGAAAATTTTCCTTTACCACACAATGAGCAGCCAGGAAATAGTCACAGAATACTTGGGTATGCTCTTCTTTGGAGACATTTCTAGAAGCTATACATTGCAGGATAATGGCTTACAAAACCTCCCACCTGAGTTCATCACAATCAGAGCTCTCTGTACATGACTGACTAGTCCCCTCCTATCCTCTTGCCATTCCCTATTCTTTTTAAAATTAGCTGTCCTTGGCAAACTGGCCAGAGGGTCAAGGCATTTTTGAACACATTGTCCATATCTCCAATTACATGTGCAAGAGATAATATAGTATATTCTAGTTTTATTGGGTAAACAAAGAAGGGACAGGACTCAGCTGATCTAGGCAGATCAAATGATGGAAATGGATGTCAGAGAAGTCAAAAATACTAAACTCTTACTTTGCTTCTGTTGTCTCTTCTGGGAAGGATGATCTTCAGATTAGAAATGGCAAAAAATATTTCTAGATAGGAAAGAGACAGAAGCAATGTATGGAACTTGTAAAGAGGTAGATTTAGGCTTGATAAAAGGAAAAACTTCTTAGAAGTTAGTTGCCTCAGGAGGTGGTGGGTTCAACCTCACTGGATGTCTTCGAGAAAAAACTGGATGACCTCTTGATGTTTATGCTATAGGCCAAGTCTGATCATGATGGTCTAATGCTTCAAGTTTAGAACTGGAATGAAAAGAGACATCCAATGACCAAATGAATTTGACAAAAAGAGGTTTTACTTAACCATATCTGAGAAAGGAAGTTCAGTAAGGATACATTGAGTTTCATGCAATTTCCTTGCCTCTGAGTGGGCCATGTTCGTGGGTGGGGCAAACCTAAGCAAGGGTAATTCCTGACTCCTTGGGGGCTGACTTCAGTAACTGTGTCACCAAGAAGCCAAGTCAATGGCTTGAGACTTTTGATCCTGAGCCAGTTAAGTTTTGAGGATGGTTTTACTAATTTTTAAGGATCAACTAGATTGTAGGTATTATTCCTAACAAAGTTGTTGAAGGGATTTTTCATTCAGATATGGAGTGGACTGGATAGTGGAGGAGAGGAGGCTTGCTTTTCAATTCTGATCCAGAAATTCTGTGTTTCTGTGACTCAGTTCCTCCTCATTCCAAATTGGGCTATTCTGGATTCATATGATCAATGCAGCCTCTTAGATGGTTTTTCCAGTAGTGTATATTTATGGTGGGTGACTTGACTCACAGTGTCTGGCACATAGTAACCACTTAACAAATGTTTATTGATAGACTGATTAATTATTAATATGTGAAATGCTTATGCTTATGGCTATTAAGAAAGGAGGGTCTGGGAAGGGAAGGGAAAGGAGAAACTGAAGAAGGGTCAAGAATTTTAAAATTTGAAAATTCTTACTAACAAATCTATTCAGAAATAATTTTTAAAATGGTACATTTAGCTTTCCTGTTGTTTATTCTTAATTCTTTTCCCTCCTGCCATAGTACTTTTCCCTCAAAGTGGCTAAAATAAATATGGATCTTTTTAGAAATTTATTTAATTGAAATATAAAGTTAAGGTATTGGTCTTTATAAGTAAGGGTTTGCATTAGCATGCTCTTAGTGATGGAAAATGGGGGCGCCAGAGCACATGAGGGTTGACTTTGGAGATTTCAGAACTGAAAATGTCCTTATAGTAATCCAAGTATTAATGTCCTTAAAGTAATCCAAGCCTCTTATTTTATGATAAGGGAACTGAGGCACCAGGAGGGTTAAATATATAGTGGTAGACCTGAAATTTGAACTTAGGTTCTCTGATGACCCAAGTCACTGATTTTTCCATTCTAGTCCACTACGTCCAAAACCCAGCTAAATCACACCCTCCTGGGACTTTTACTAGGGTGAACATGCATGTGTGCCTCTTCTTGTCCTCTCAAGTTTTTGTAGAGCTTATCACCATAGAGATACAAAAGACTTTGCCAAGAATCAGGTAAGGACAGAATTCTTCCAGATCCGCAGATAAAAGAAGCTTAACTGATTTATAGAACCCTGCTTGTTCAGGCAGAATAGGAAGAGGTTCACACTGCTTCTGCTAATCACCATGGCTCCGGCACTGTTTATTGGGGGAGGGCCTAGAGCTCTGGGATGGTATCCATCAGTCAGTCATCTCATCTCTGAGGGACAAACTATTGGTGGTCAGTGTTGGGATGGGCCTGGGTGTGAGGGATAATTGGAGAGGTCACAGCCGTAAGCTAAATGGAAGAATTGGGCTAACTCCAGAGTTTGGGGATATTATTGTTTTTAATAGTCTTCAAGCATTTTCCCCTCAGCCCATGTTTTCTTGTCTAGTTGAAAATTTCATTCCAATTTCTTGTAAATGCCTACAGTTTCTGAGGAGAAACTCAGGAATACAGACAGCACTGTGAAAGTTAGCCTTGCCCAGGACAAGGTATAGATAAGAATTCTGGATTATTAGAGCTGGATGAGACCCTCATTTAGTTTAAATACCTTTATCTTTCAGATGAGGAAACCGAGGCACAGAGAGGTAAAGTCACTTACAGTTGACAGAGCCAAGGTTAGAACTCCAGTGTTCTGTATTCTAGTCCAGTGTTCTTTTTACTCTGTGGCAAGTGGTGAGTGGACACAAGTCCTGGGTTGCTCAGGATGGTCCGTCAGTTTTAAGTGGAATGAAACTTCTTTGCCTTACTGGAAGAAACTATGGGAAAGTTGATATGTACAAAGACCCCCTGCCCACCTTCTCCAGGCTGCTGCTATTGCTGATACTGCATATGTGAGCTTGATCCATGTCTGCTTGATCTCCTTTGGTGCATGTGTCTCTCAGCCTAGAGTGGGACTGGATAGATACCTTCAAATCTAGTCCTCATTTCTTGAGAAGCCAGTTTTAGTTCAACTGTAACATTAGTTTTATCCTAAGTAATTCAGGCAACTTGTAGTGGGAATTGTGGCATTTCCTAGTCAAAGCCAAGTGAAGAGAGGATGAAAAGTGAGAAACTGGTCACCCATCACCATTCCATTTCTCCAGACAGCAAGGGAAAGGACTCAGGATTGGCTGGCTTTTCCCTGCCACTTTTGGGATTTGGAGGTTACAAGAAGCTGGGTAGGAGGTGAGAGAGAGAAGCTTTAACGTGTGGGCTAAAAGTTTGTGTGTAGGCTCCTAGGGCTGTATCCCAAAGAGATCATAGAAGTGAGAGAAAGACCTGTATGTACAAAAATATTTATAGCAGCTCTTTTTGTGGTGGCAAAGAACTGGTAATCATGGGGATGCCCATCAGTTGGGGAATGGCTAAACAAGTTATGGAATATGAATGTAATGGAATACTATTGTGCTATAAGAAAGGAGGAGCAGACGGACTTCATAATAACCTGGAGAGACTTATATAAACTGATGCTGAGTGAGGAGAGAACCAGGAGAACTTTGTACACAATTACAGACACATCATATGTGTGATGACTAGCTCTGATAGACTGGGCTCCTCTCAGCAATGCAAGGCTATAAGATGACTCCAAAAGCCTTATCATGGAAAGGGATATCCACACCCAGAGAAAAAACTACAAAGTCTGAATGCAGATTGAAGCAAACTACTTGCTCTTTCTCTTTGTTTTTATTTTTTCTTTCTCACTGTTCACTCCATTGGTTATAATTCTTCTTTACAAGTTGACTAATGTTTAATGTGAAGGTATTTTTATATCCTATATTTGATTGCATGCTGCTGTGGGGGGAAAGGGGAGAGGAAAGGGAGGGGGAGAAAATGAGAAACTCAAGGGATTGTGGAATTTAATGTTGTAAACAAAAAGTAAATAAATACATTTTTTTAAAAAGTGTGTGTAGGGCTTGTTCTTTATGATGAGATATGTTTGTAGATTTGAGAGATTTGCAGAATTGTACCCATCATAGATCATAGAGAAGGATCGCCATAGCCATCTAGTTCAGCTCTTTCATTTTATGGGTAAGGGAACAGAGATCTAGGGAGATTAGGGGTGGGATTTGTAAACCATATCCTCTGACTTCAGAGTTTCTGTTTTTTTTTTTCTGTGTGTTATGATGCCAGCTAAGCAGAGTTCTTTACTGGGCACTGCTGCAGAAAAAGGTTTCAAGACTCCCAAGTTCAGATCTAGGATCCCTAAGAACACTGGCAAAATTCCATAGACAGTTGGATGACATCAGGGTCATCTGATGGAGGCTTAGCTGGCACAGTAACACTGTGCAGCCAGGCAAGGAAGGGAAGGAGTACTAGAACTGCAAAAGGTTCTGATAGAAGGTCATATACTGAGGAGCCACTGTAAATGCAATGTGTGAATATCTGCCATGTTGGCTATGATTATAAAAGCTAGATGCTATCCAGACCCCTGAGGTTATTTATTATAGGTGATTAATGTTATTTTCAGGTTCTATTTGCTTTCCTTGGCTTGTAAATAGTCCTATTTATTTATTTTGCATTTTGGAGGCAGGACAATTGAGGTCAAGTGACTTGCCTGAGGTCACACAGCTAGTGTTAAGTGTCTGAGGTCAGATTTGAACTCAGGTCCTCCTGACTCCAGGGCTGGTGCACCATCCAGCCACCCCTCCTGTTTATTTTTTAAGTCTTGTAAGCCTGTGTGCTTGTAAGAGGAGCTGGTAACTATCAAGAGTTTTAATTAGCATTAATTTTACCTTGAACTTGGGTTTTGTTCTGGGGCACAAAAATTTAGGGGATGCAAACATTTAATACACGTACATGCAAGCAAGTGCTCACCTCGAGCAGTGTGGAAATAATTAGCTACTAGCTAGGGTCTAAGTACCTAGTTAGCAAGAATAATTAATTAGAAGAGAAAACTATCAAATCTTGCATATTGTAAATTACATCCATCTATGAAAGGGGAAGGGTAAGGAATAAGCACTCATATCATGCTTTCCATGTGCCAAGCACTGTGCTAAGTGCTTTATAAATAATATCTCATTTGATTCTCACAAAAACCCTTTGCATTGGTGCTATTTTTATCTCCATTTTATAAGTGAGGAAACTGAGGAAAACAGGTTAAATGCCTTGGCTGGGGTTACACGGCTAGTAAGTATTGGAGGATACATTTGAATTCAGATCTATGAATTATCAGAGTAACTAATTCTCCTTTTAGGTTAATTAGAATTTATCTTAATTCATGCCATTGTTTTTACATCATGAAGTGTATTTGAAGACCTTTTTAGCAATAAGCATTAAATAACACAACAAAGAATGAAAAAGCCTACATTTTAAGAAACAGAGATTTTATGGGTATGGATGATGGCTGTGCCAGGTCTCTGCACAGTTAGAACACCAAAATTTCAGAAATAACATCAGAATTTATAACAAACCAGGAGAAAGAATAAAAAAAAAGAATGAAAAAAGATAATGCATCCAATTAAGAAGATTTAACCCTGAATTATTTAAACAAGCTATTAAGAATTTTAAAATGGGAAGTGGATGACAGAAATAATATTGGCACCAACTGTAATAATTTCACCCAGAAGTTAAACTTATAGATTAATTGCTACAGTAAGGTCACCAAAAAAATCCAGTGTCAGCAAAGATTTGACTTACTTGCCAAATAGAAAGAGCTGGCTGCCAAAGGGGATGCTGGGTTAGAATATACTATTGTTGATAAAATATTACAAAGAAAGATGTTGCACCATCATGAGTAGTATTATATCATAAAGCAGAGGGAAGCTGGGGAAGGTAAAACCTGTCTAAAAAAGACTTGGTAAGGTATCCAGGTAAACAAAGTCATCTCAAAGGTATACAATGATGAGAAAGGAGAGATTATAAATAGATTGCAACATGTATCTGAATAATCTATAGATCTTGTCCTATTGTATGTATTTGTGGGATAGCCACTACTTGAAGTCAATTTCTCTCTTGGATTTTCTTGGTCATAATGTGCCCCAATATCAGTTTGTATAGTGGGATGTAGGGGAGAATGTAGTTAATGGTGGATCAATGTCTACCTGACATTGGGAAGATAAATTTTCCCTAAAAGTTGATAAAGTCAGGACTTGATTGAGTCAGGGGTATAGCAAGGCTTTAGCTATGCTTCTCTTATTATCAAATTCCATAAAACTTCCTGGTGTGGTCTGCATGTATTCATGTGGTTTCTTGGTCAACAAAAGGAATAAAAGGTTCCACTTACTCATGGTTGTTGTCCTTTAGACTTGATGGATTCTAGGATACCACAAGAATCATGTCCTGCCAAATAGATGTATTTCCATTTGAAGATGGGGAAGGCCATGTCTATAAAATTTAAGTGCTATTATGTTCTTGTTGCTATGTTAGGTTTAACTAAACTGCCTCTTATTAATGGTAATGACCAGAGGGCGGGAGAGAATCTGTAACTCAAAATAAAAAAAAATGAATGTTAAAAATTGTTTTTACATGTAATTGGAAAAAATAAAATAGAAAAAATTTTAAATGAAAAAAAATTAATGACCTGCACGTGCCTCATTTTGTCCCAATGTTGAACCTGAACTTAGGTGCTGGGACCACCAGCCAACTGTGATGGTCAAATATAGTGACCACCTGCCCATCTGCACAATAAGTAGGCACTATAAGAATAATTAAGGAGATTCTCTCACCAGTAATTATTGTCCTTAATATAGACTACTCCTCAATTTTGCTGGATTCTTCCAGTGTAGAAATATTGAGACTCAGGATGTCTTTCACAAAATGATTTTTCTGTGGTATTCCTTTAGCTGATTGATTTTCTCTTTGCAATTGTTAGGTATTCCATTCTCCATCAAAAAGCACTTACTAGGTGCTGGGACTGTAGAGACAAAAAAGAGACAGTTCTGCCTTCAAGAAACTGACATTTTACTCTACCTTTCCATTATATGAAAATGTGTGTCCTATCCATGTGTGTCTGGGACTTCAATCACTGACCAAGACAGGGCTGCTTTATTAATGTCTTTGAGTGAGCGGGCTAATGTAGTCTTCTATAAAACCTGACTCCTAAGAAGGTGTCATACTCATTTAGTCTAAGATGCCATTTTATTAGAAAACTGGAAACTGATGATTAGTGGCTAAGACTACCTACTGATGGATTATATTTCTGAATTCCACAGCAGCAGCTGGAGATGTTTCCCCTCCTCAACCCCAAGACTTTTGTTGAACTCTGAGGGCTCATAATACATTTTTTCAGGCATGAGAGGTATTAAACCATGTTATTATGATAAATATATGTATCATTTTGATCTATCTTACATTTGAAAGAGACTTGTAATAAAATTGTGAAAAATGATCAGCAACAGAAAATAGACAGATGCATTGGATGCTACTACCTTCTATTTTATTAGAATAAATATTATTTATTCTTCCCAATATTAATGAAAAAATTAAAGACATTGGGTGGACCTAAGTGGAATCTCCTAGTTTGTTCTGACAGAATGTAACTTATGAGATGTTGGAAAGGAAAAAGAAAAAGCAGAATATTCATATCTGGTGACATTTCTATGGCACAGAGAATGTATCTTTTTCCTGTGTGGAAAATGATTTTACTAACCACCTTGATTTGCTCGAGCCTCCTTACTATCCAGAGGAGGCCAGATTGACAGGGGAATCAGGATCAGCCAATCAGGAGGCAGGCTGAGCATCCCTTAAGCTTGACAGAACTGAGATCCTTTGCATTGCTTGCTTGCTGAACCCAGAACTCCCTCTTCTGTGCCAATGACCACAGAACTGACTTAAACTAATTCATACCAGCTCTAATGGACAGAATTGGCACAAGCATCCTAGTTCTGGGACCTTGGGAACTTTTCAACCTGACTCTCTTCCTTGTTTCTTGTAGGTGTCTCATGATCTCTGTGAAATGGCCCCTCCCTGGGAAACAGAAACTGAACCCGAGGGACTGTGGCAGTACCTGATTGGGTTATGACATGGCCATTCTCACCTGACTTTGCAGTTTCTCTTTCTCTCTATCATCTGTGCAGCTCACCCCCAGAGGGAGCTTAGTTCAGACTGTAGCTCTGCATGCAAGCATGCATGCCACCTGCTTGAGAGGAATAAACACACATGTGAACTCTCTTTTCCTCTTTCTTAGACTGAACTCTGGAGGTTGACACCTGCAACCTCCAACTCCAGTTATTAATTTGCTTGCTAGCTCCCATACACAGGTACATGTCAATTACTTATGACAAACAAAAATTTTAATATGGTTTCATTTTGTGACAGCAATAGTCATATGTATAAGTTTCAGCTGATGTTATGCTGACTTGGAACGCTTGACCTTCACTTGATAAAACTGGATGAAGCTGATTTTACTACCTTTAACTAGTTTTCTGTCATTTAATGTTGAATTTAGCACAATACATAGATTTCATTGATCTCTTTTGTTGTGTTTTTAATTCTGTGATTTTAAAAGAATGAATATTACTCCAAAGAAAGGTGCAATAGTTATAGCTCCTAAAGAGCATATTTCAATGACTAGTGGAGATATTGCAGTATGTCTTGGTGTTGGTAAGTTAAGCATTTCAGGGATCATTCAGATCCACAAGGATCAGGATCAGTCATAACAAAGTTCAAAGAAAAATGAAAACAACACCAAGAACTGACAAACAATTGCATAAAACAGGTTAATTAATCCTTAAAAAATAAGTGAAGACCTACAAAGGGATTTGGTAGCTAAAAAGGAATTCTATTAATCTCTCTAAAGTATGTCACAGACTTCTTGAAGTTGGAAGAAAAGTGAAGCCATTAAAAAATAAAACATTTGATTTTTGATGGAGTTGTGAACTGATTCAACCGTTCTGGAGAGAGCAATCTGGAACTATGCCCAAAGGGCTATAAATAATTGCACACCCTTTGACCCAGCAATACCACTTCTAGGGTTGTATTCCAAAGAGATCACAGAAGTGGGAGGAAGACCTGTATGTACAAAAATATTTTTAGCAGTTCTTTTTGTAGTGGCAAAGAACTGGAAATTAAGGGGATGCCCCTCAAATGGCTAAACAAGTTGTGGTATATGAATGTAGTGGAATATTATTGTGCCATAAGAAATGAGGAGCAGACGGACTTCATATTTACCTGGAGAGACTTATACAAACTGATGCTGAGTGAGAAGAGAACCAGGAGAAATCTGTACATGATTATAGACACAACATATATGTAATGACCAACTTTGATAGACTGGACTCTTCTCAGCAATGCAAGGCTATGAGACAACTCCAGAAGACTCATGATGGAAATAGATGTCTACATTCAGAGAAAGAACTAGAAAAAATTAGAGAGAACAGAATTTGGAAGCAGACTGAAGCAAACCACCTTCTTTCTTTCTTTTTCTTGCTTGGTTTTGCTTTTTCTTTCCCACTGTTCATCCCATAGTTTACAATCCCTCTTCACAACCCGACTAATGTCTAATGTGAAAGTATTTGCAGATCCTATACTTGACTACATGCTACCATGGGGGGGGGGAGGGGTGAAGAGGAGAGGGACGAGGAGAAAATTTGGAACTCCAGGGAATATAGAACTGAGTCTTGTAAACTAAAAGTAAATAAACAAATTAATAAAGACAAAAAAAAAAACATTTGCCAAACATTTCTGTGAGGAAAAATCACTTGTCATAGACAAGACAATAAAAAGACTGGAGTATTGTAGACTGCAAAAAGGCTGTTTTTAGTAGAAAACTCACTATTTCATTCAAAGTGATACAAGAACTGTTGTCAGAAGTCCAGGTGAACCCACAAAATCTGGGCATCTTCATTGAACTATAAAACACACCCATAAAATGCTAAGGGATTTTTTTTTTAAGATTTACAATGGGCCTGAAAGACTTGTCCTTTTTGGTAAATGATGAACATCTATATCTACATAAATATACATACATACATATATTTGTATATATATATATATATATATATATATGTTCTGAGAAGCAGGTTTGTTATTTCTTTTAAATTGCAGACTCCTAAAACTTGATGAAACACTGAAAACATGACTTTGTATCATGCCACATGTCAAAAAAATGTTAAGAAATATATCCAAGAGATTGAAATAAATGTAGGAATTCACCTGATTTAAACTCCTTTGAAAACCTATGGGCTATAATCAAATCTAGTCTTGGAAAAATAGACTTCATCAAACATCTGCTTAATATCCAATGTGGTAAGTATGGTTTCAGGGTGAAGAATTAAAAAATATATGTCAAAATCTAGTAAGTTCAATGTCAAATCATGTTAACAAGTAATTATAGCCTAAGAATGAAATATTTCATATTAAAATATTTTAAAGATGTCAGAAATCATAAGATTTATCCATAAGTTTCATTTATTTTACTTTGTCTTGATTAATTTGTACATCACTTTAATGACTTGCCAGGTCCCACCTCCTTGCTTTTGTACATGCTACTCCCCATAATTGGAATATGTTTTCTACCTCTCCTTCACCATTCTGTATTCCTTACTTTGTACAAACACAAAATTTACCATCTTCCCTACCCACTTCCAGGATACCTCCCATGATCTACTTTGCTTAACTATGATCTTATCACCCCACCTCCCACCTTTCGTTTTTTTAATGTAACAGCACTTAGGTAGTTTTAGTACCATTTTGCACTTATTTATTCATTATTTTGCAAAATATTCTCAAGTCACTTCATACTTTGTCTCTCTAAAGAGACTGTGCATTTATTTTTTACAACAGGAACCATATTTTAAAATTCTGGTACATCAACCACCATAGCACCCAGAACAGTAAGCAATTGGCCCTGGACTGACTGATAGCATGTGCCCTCTCTTAATATTTCTAGGTTTTCTCACTATTCTTTCTAGTTTAACAGAAAACATATAACAGAGGCATTTTGAGTGCTTTCTGTCATTGTAATAATGCCATTATATATTTCTATAGTGTTTTATACTTTTCATTAAAAAAAATCTTTTTGCCAATATATTTTGTTTTTAGGTTAAGTTTCCTCCTATATCCACCTATTCTCAATCCCAAAAAGGTATCACATGTAACAAAGAATACTTTTTCAAAAAAAAAAAAAAAGAAAAAAATCAGCAAACCTCATCAATACATTGAAAATCTGAAAACATATGCAAGGTTTTGCAGTCATCGACCTTTCACCGCTGCAATGGAGTAGGGGGAAGTAGCTTCTCATATCTCCTCTTTGAAATTATGCCTATTCTTTGTAATGTTGCAGTGTTCACTTTTAATTTTTTTGTGTCTGTTCTTTCCATTTACATTGCTGTCGTCATTGTCAATCTTGTTTTCTTGGCTTTGTGCTTCTCAATGTGCCTTAATTGTTGTTGTTCAATTGTTTCAGCTGTGTCTGACTCTTTGTGACTCCATTTGGGGTTTTCTTAGCAAAGATGCTGGATTGGTTTGCCATTTCCTTCTTCTGATAATTTTATAGATGAGAAAATTGAAGGAAACAGGGTTAAGTGACTTGTTCAAGGTCACAAAGCTAGAAAAATGTCTGAGGTCAAATCTGAACTCAGGAAAATTAGTCTTCCTGATTCCACACCATCTAGCTGCCCAAAGTGTGCTTTAATATTCCTAAAAAATTCACATTTTCTAAGAAATCATCTAAGTTGAATTCTAGAGCACTGGTCTCTAATGAAACTTTTCATCAGACTTTAGGAGAGCCATAATATATTTATATGTTCATTGGGATAGATGGTCTACTTTTTTTTTTTAATTAATTTATTAGTTTAGTTTCAGTTAACAAGATTCAATTCCATAGTTCCTTGATTTTCAAATTTCCTTTACTTCCCTCCCCCCTCCCCTCATGACAGCATATAGTACAGTATAGGGTCTACAAATGCATTCATATTAAACATTATTCCAATTACAAAGGCATATTGTACTAGGTGGGATGAAAGATGGTAAGGAAGAAGTAAAACCAAACAATGAGAAGAACAAGATCATTTAGTTTGCTTCCATCAGGATTCAGGCTCAGTTCTTTCTAGTTATATCTCTGGATGGCGCATTTCTCACTTTCTTGAGTCATTCGGGATTAACTTATATCACTGCATTGCTGAAAAGAGTCCAGTCTGTCATAGTTGGTCGTCACAGATATGGTATGTCTGTGATTGTATACAAATTTCTTCTGATTCTACTCTTCTCGCTCAGCATCAGTTTGTATAAGTCTCTCCAGGTAATTATGAAATCCGTCACCTCCTCGTTTCTTATAGCACAATAAAATTCCATTACATTCATATACCACAACTTGTTTAGCCATTCCCCAATTGATGGGCACCCCTTTAGTTTCCAATTCTTTGCAACCACAAAAAGGGCTGCTAAAAATATTTTTGTACATATGGTTCTTCCTCCCACTACTATGATCTCTTTGGGATATAACCCTAGGAGTGGTATGGCTGGGTCAAAGGGTATGAAATTATTTATAATCCTTTGGGCATAATTCCAGATTGCTCTCCAGAATGGTTGGATAAGTTCACAACTCCACCAGCAATGTATTAGCGTTCCAATTTGCCCACATCCTCTCCAGCATTTGTCACTTTCTTGTTTTGTCATCTTAGCCAATCTGACTGGAGAGATGTGGTATCTCAGAGTTGTTTTGATTTGCATTTCTCTAATTAATAGTGATTTAGAGCATTTCTTCATATGCTTATAGATGTCTTTAATTTCTTTCTCTGAAAACTTCCTATTCATATCCTTTGACCATTTCTCAATTGGGGAATGACTTGTATTCATATAGATTGGGCTCAATTCTCTATAAATTTTAGAAATGAGTCCTTTATCAGAGACACAGGTTGTAAAAATTCTTTCCCAATTTCCCACCTCCCTCTTGATCTTGGTTACATTGGCTTTGTTTGTGCAGAAGCTTTTCAATTTAATGTAATCAAAATGATCCATTTTGCATTTTATAATGCTCTCTAATTCTTGTTTGGTCCTAAAATCTTCCCCTCTCCACAGATCTGTCAGGTAAACTATTCCTTGCTTTCCCAAATTGCTTACAGTATCATCCTTTACACCTAGATCATGCACCCATTTAGACTTGATTTTGGTATATGGTGTTAGATAGTGATCTATGCCCAGTTTCTGCCATACTGTATTCCAGTTTTCCCAGCAGTTTTTGTCAAATAGTGCATTCTTATCCCAAAAACTGGGGTCTTTGGGTTTATCGAACAATAGATTGCTATATTCATTAACTGCTGGGTCTCCTGCACCTAATCTATTCCATTGATCCACTACTCTACACCTCTGCCAGTACCAAGCAGTTTTGATGACTGCTGCTGTATAATACAGATTAAGATCTGGCATAGCTAGTCCACCTTCCCTAGCATTTCTTTTCATTAATTCCCTTGATATTCTAGACCGTTTGTTTTTCCAAATAAATTTTGTTATTATTTTGTCTAACTCTACAAAGTAGTTTTTTGGTAAATTGATTGGTATGGCACTAAATATATAGTTTAGTTTGGGTAAAATTGTCATTTTTATTATATTAGCTCGACCTAGCCACGAGCAATTGATATTTTTCCAACTATTTAGATCTGTTTTTATTTGTGTGAGAAGTGTTTTGTAGTTGTGATCATATAGATTCTGGGTTTGTTTTGGCAAGTAGATTCCCAAATATTTTATAATGTCTACAGTGACTTTAAATGGGATTTCTCTTTCTATCTCTTGCTGTTGAGTTTCATTAGAGATGTACAGGAATGCTGAGGATTTATGTGGGTTTATTTTATATCCTGCAACTTTGCCAAATTTATTTATTGTCTCAAGTAGTTTTTTACTTGATTCTCTAGGATTCTCTAAGTATATCATCATATCATCTGCAAAGAGTGACAGCTTGGTCACTTCTTTGCCTAATTTGATTCCTTTGATTTCTTTTTCTTCTCTAATTGCTACTGCTAATGTTTCTAGTACCAGATTGAATAAGAGGGGTGATAGTGGACACCCTTGTTTCACTCCTGATCTTATTGGAAAGGCTTCTAGTTTATCCCCATTGCATATAATACTTGCTGATGGTTTTAGATAGATGCTAGCAACTATTTTAAGGAAGGCTCCATTTATTCCTATACTTTCTAGTGTTTTTAATAGGAATGGATGTTGTACTTTGTCAAAAGCCTTTTCTGCATCTATTGAGATGATCATGTGGTTTTTGCTAGTTTTGTTGTTGATATGTTCAATTATATTGATGGTTTTCCTAATATTAAACCATCCTTGCATTCCTGGAATGAATCCTACCTGATCAGGGTGTATTATTTTTGTGGTAAGTTGTTGGAGTCTTTTGGCTAATATTTTATTTAGAATTTTTGCGTCTAAATTCATGAGGGAGATTGGTCTATAATTTTCTTTCTCTGTTTTATCTCTTCCTGATTTAGGAATCAGTACCATATTTGTGTCATAGAAAGAGTTTGGTAGGACTCCTTCTTCACTAATTTTCCCAAATAGTTTGTAGAGTATTGGAATCAATTGTTCTTTAAATGTTTGATAGAATTCACTAGTGAACCCATCTGGCCCTGGAGATTTTTTCCTAGGGAGTTCATTGATGGCTTGTTTGATTTCTTTTTCTGAGATGGGGTTATTTAGGTAATTCACTTCCTCTTCAGTTAATCTGGGCAATTTGTGATTTTGTAAATATTCATCCATTTCACTAAGATTGTCATATTTATGTGCATACAGTTGGGAAAAATAATTCCTCATTATTTTTTTGATTTCCTCTTCATTGGAGGTAGATTCACCCTTTTTATTTTTGATACTCATAATTTGGTTTTCTTCTTTCTTTTTTTTTATCATATTGACTAAGGGTCTATCAATTTTGTTGATTTTTTCATAAAACCAGCTCTTGGTTTTATTTATTAATTCAATGGTTTTCTTAATTTCAATTTTATTAATCTCACCTTTGGTTTTCAATATTTCTAATTTAGTACTAAATTGGGGATTTTCAATTTGTTCTTTTTCTAGCTTTTTCAATTGCATGTCCAATTCATTGACCTCCCTTCTCTCTGCTTTAATTAAGTATGCACTCAGGGATATAAAACTTCCCTGAGAACTGCCTTTAGTGCATCCCACAAATTTTGGTATGTTGTTTCATTATTATCATTCTCTTGAATGAAATTATTGATTGTTTCTATAATTTCTTGTTTGAGCCATCCATTCTTTAGGATTAAATTGTTTAATTTCCAATTAGTTTTTAGTCTATCTTTCCCTGGCCCTTTATTGCATATAATTTTATTGCATCATGATCTGAGAATGATGCATTTAATATTTCTGCCTTTTTGCACTGGATTGTGAGGTTTTTATGCCCTAGTACATGGTCTATTTTTGAGTATGTACCATGCACTGCTGAGAAGAAAGTAAATTCCTTTTTATCCCCATTCAGTTTTCTCCAGAGATCCATCATATCTAGTCTCTCTAAGATTCTATTCACCTCCTTAACTTCTTTCTTGTTTATTTTGAGGTTAGATTTATCGAGTTCAGAGAGGGGGAGATTAAGGTCCCCCACTAGTATAGTTTTGCTATCTATTTCTTCCTCTAATTCCTTTAACTTCTCCTCTAGGAATTTGGATGCTATACCACTTGGTGCATATATATTAAGTAGTGATATTGCTTCATTCTCAATGGTGCCTTTTAGTAGGATATAGTTTCCTTCCTTATCTCTTTAAATTAGATCTATTTTTGCTTTTGCTTTATCTGAGATAAGTATTGCTACCCCTGCTTTTTTTACTTTAGCTGAGGCATAATAAATTTTACTCCAACCTTTTACCTTTACCCTGTGGGTATCCCTTTGTTTCAAATGTGTTTCTTGAAGACAGCATATTGTAGGATTATGGTTTTTAATCCATTCTGCTATCCGCCTCTGTTTTATGGGAGAGTTCATCCCATTCACATTCACAGTAATGATGACTATCTGTCTCTTCCCTTCCATCCTATTCCCTCCCCTGTTTATGTTTTTATTTCTTCCTTCTCCCTTCCCCTCCTTGAAGTTTTCCCTTCTGACTGCCCCCTCCCTCAGTGTTCCCACCCAGTGACCCCCCTTCTTGACCTACCCTCTCCCCTTACTACTATTTCCCTCCCTTATAATCCCTCCCTTTAGTCTCCTCCTTTTCACCCCCCCCTTACCCTCCCACTATCTATAGGACACAACAAATTTTTATACTTATCAGAGTAAATTACTCCCCGTTTGATTCCAAACCAATGAGAGTAAATTTCAAACAATGCTCCTCTCCCTCCCTCCAATTCCTCTATTTAATGAATTTATGTGTCTATTCACGTTAGATTCTTAAACTTCACTGATTAATTTGATCCTTCTTTGAACCAGAACCAGTGAGAATAGTGTTTAAATGATGTTCCTCTCCCTCTTACTTTCCCTTCTTCTATAGTGTGTTTTGATGCCTCTTCAGATGGCATATTTTACCTTTTCCTAGCTCATCCTTTCCTTTTTCCCATTACAGTACCATTGATCCCCTTAATAGTCTTTTTTTTTTTTTTAGACTCCATGTTAGTGCATTCATACCCACACCCTCTAAGTATAACCCTTTTGCAGGTCATGATAATCATAGAGATTTCAAATATTGACAGTTATCAGCTCCACATATAGGGATGTGAACATTTTGCTCTTGTTGCATCCCAGGTAATGAGCTTGTGTTTGTGGGTGTGGGTGTGTGCACTTCTGCATGTGTGAGTCTATGTTACCCTTGTTTACCTTTTTATGTTCTTCTGGAGTCTTGTAATTGGAGATCAAATTTTCCATTGAGCTCTGGCTTTTTCATTAGGAAAGTCTGGAAGTCCCTTACTTCATTAAACGTCCATCTCCTTGCCTGAAAGATTATGCTCAGTTTTGCCGGGTAGTTAATCCTTGGTTGTAGTCCTAGCTCTCTTGCCCTACGAAATATCAAATTCCAGTCCCTCCGCTCTTTTAATGTAGAAGCTGCTAGGTCCTGTGTGATCCTAACTGTAGTTCCTCGATATTTGAATTGTTTCTTTTTGGCTGCTTGTAGAATTTTTCTTTAATCTTATAATTCTGGAATTTGGCTACTATATTTCTTGGAGTTTTCAGTTTGGGATCTCTTTCAGGAGGAGTCCGGTGAATTCTATCAATAGCTATTTTATCTTCTGATTCCAGGACCTCAGGACAGTTTTCTTTGACAATCTCTTAGAGGATGTTGTCTAGACTGCTTTTCTCATCATGGCTTTCTGGTAGACCAATAATTCTTAGGTTGTCTCTCCTGGATCTGTTCTCTAGGTCAGTTATTTTTCCAGTGAGATATTTTACATTTTCTTGCAATTTTTCGATCATCTTGTTTTTTTCGATTGACTCCTGCTGCATCATAGAGTTCTGAGTTTCAGTTTGGTTGTATCTAATTTTTAGTGAATTATGGTCTTCAGTAAGTTTTTGAAGTTCCTTTTTTAGGGAGGTATTTTCTTTTTCCAAGTTGGTCATTGCCTCCCTGATTTGTTCTTTAAAATTTTTCTTAAGTTCCTCCAGGAATGCTATTTGGGCTTGAGACCAGATCATGTTTCCTTCTGTGGTCTCTGGTGTGGGCAGAGAGTCTATATTGTCCTGTGTGTTTTGTTGTTCTTGCCCTGCATAGTATGCTCGAATAGACTTTGTTGCCTTCCCCTTCTCCTTTTCAGCTTCCTTCCTTCCCATTGTGACTTCCTGTTTTTAGTGTATCAGGCTATGAGTTTGGGGCCTGATCCTTGACTTTGAATACTTCTGGGTGGCTAGTTTATGGCTAAGTCAGGGAAGTCAGTGAGGAATGTAGATGTGTAGGTGGGGATGAGTCTGACCACTTCAGATTTCTGCCTCTATACCCCTGGGCTATAAGTAGGCTTTTGTTGGTGAGGTGAGGTGGGGCTAGTTGGGTCCCCTCCCTCTCTTCTCTTCAGATTCCTGGCTGTCTCAGTTACACCCTTTCTTGGAGATTCTCAAGCCTGAGGCTATTTCCATTAACTTGGGATTTCAATCTGGGTGGGAGACTTATCTTTGGGTTTTCTGCTTCATGAAGGAGGGATGGGAGGATCTGAGCAGCTAGAATTTACTTTGCCATTCCAGCCCCTGTATCATACAGGCAGGCAGTTTCTAAATTTCCAGGCTGGGGGCTGAATGCAGCCTGAGAAGCCACTCTCTCCACTGGGGGCCCGACTCTCCTACCTGGCTCCAATGATCCGTTCCCTCTGCGAGATGACTGCGATTCGTCCTTGGTAAGTCTGCAGGCTGGGGCTTTTTCTCTCTCTGGTGTAGTCTGCTTGCCTGCTCTTAGGTCTGAGCTGTGCAGACCCCACGCACTCTGCGCTCGACCTGTGCGGACACTCTGGGCAACCTCCTGGGCTGGATTCTGCCACACTCTGTCTTCCACTGGGCTTCGTCACTCCGGAATCTGCTCAGATTTACCCTTTTGGACTTAGTGACAGAGGAGCTCAGCGAGGTTACTGCTTTCTTTTCCGCCATCTTGGCTCCGCCCCTAGATGGTCTACTTTTGAGAAGATTCATGGGTTTACTTTTTATTATTTTTGTCTTTGGAGTTATCATTTCTTGATTTTTTCCCCCTTCCCTATTTTTTCTCATCTATCAGTGTCATTGAGTCAGGCTGTCATGACCTTTGCCTACAGGGGTCCTAAGATTTCTGACATAGTCATGCCTCAAGAGATAGGAAAGGGTTCAAAAAGTGCTTTCAGGTAGGTACAACTAGTCACAATCACCTAAGCTGTTGTTTTCTTCATTCAGTACCTCTAACAGCACATCACAAAGTACAAGATTAACCCAGGGACACAGCAGATGCAAAGTTGCTTCAATATCCATATTCCTCAATATTCATGCTCTTCTGCCATGAAAATGTCTCACCTAACTCCTTTTTTCTCCTTCCAATCAAGATAATTGCCTTTGTAGCCTGGGTATAAGAGCCCATTTAGGAACATCAGCTCAAAGCTTTGGGGTTTCTCAATTTTTATAAGTCAAATCAGCCTAGCATTAGCATTTATTAAGTACCTACTATCAGCTAAGGACTGTACTATCATTTGGGGATACAGAGAAAGGTGAAAGACAGCTCCTGTCCTTGAGTTATTAATTTCCAATATTCTTATCAGTGGTTTTGGCAGTATTTACTGCCTTGCTGCCTTTACAACTCAACTGTTGCTCTGACTTCAGCCTCACCTTGGAATCTCTCTCAGCACCTAAGGTCTCCACCCTGGAACACTCTATCTGGACAGCCTTCATATCCTTCCTAGCCATGTTTCAGACTTTCTGGTCTTCAACACCATGCCTCCCAACTGGGTAGCTTCATGTGACCCACCTCTCCCCTGCATCTGTTTTGCAGTTTCCTTTATGCATTGTCTTCACCCCATTAGAATGTAAGATTCTTGAGGACATGGACTGTCCTTTATTTTTGCGTGTATTTGTATCTCCAATACTTACCACAGCACCTAGAACATAGTGAGACCTTCATAAATGCTTCTTTGCTTTCCTTGTGTAAGGAGAGGGCCCTATATATAACCAGGCCCATGTGTGGTGAGGAGCTACTCCTCACCCACCTTGGTTGTGGCTCAAAGGAACACAGAATAGATATATCTAACCTTATCCACCCTTACCCTTTTTCAAAGGAGACTTTAATTACTTCCAGGAGGGGAAATAGAAAGTTGGGGTTAGAGGCTACCTGCTCTCTTCAGAGAGAGAGGAGCAATCAGGCAAGGATGTTATCCATCTGGTTCCTTGGGATATGATCAGGTTCAATCTAACTTCTGAGCACTGTCATTATTTTTAAAAATTTAATTAATTTATTTTTAGTTTTCAACATTTACTTTCATAACTTAAATTTTTCCACCTCCTTCTCTCTTCCCTCCCCAAGACGGCCTGCAATCTGATATAGGCTTTACATGTATATTCCTATTAAGCATATTTTCACATTAGTCATGTTGTATAGAAGAATTATAACAAATGGGAGAAACCATGAGAAAGAAAAAAAAACAACAACAAAAACAGAAAACAGTTTGCTTCACTCTTTCTCTGGATGTGGATGATATTTTCCATCATTAGTCCTTTGGAATTGTTTTAGGACCTTGCATTGCTGAGAAGGGCTAAGTCTATCAAAATCAGTTGTTGCAGACTATGGCTGGTACTGTGTACAATGTTCTGGTTCTGCTCACTTCACTCAGCATCAACTCATATAAATATTGTCAGATTTTTCTGAAGTCTGCCTGTTCATCATATTTTTTTTTGCTTTTTGGAGGGGCAAAGGGCAATTGGGGTTAAGTGACTTGCCCAAGGTCACATGCCTAATAAGTGTTAAGTGTCTGAAGCCGAATTTGAACTCAGGTCCTCCTGACTCCATGGCCAGTGCTCTACTTACTGAACCACCTAGCCTCCCCTGTTCATAATTTCTTGTAGCACAATAATATTCTATTACATTCATATACTACAATTTGTTCAGCCATTCCCCAATTGATGAGCATCCCCTCAATTTCCAGTTCTTGGCCACCACAAAAAGAGCTACGATAAATATTTTTGTACATGTGGGTCCTTTTCCCATTTTTATGATCTCTCTGGGATATAGCTCTAGTAGTGGTATTGCTAGGTCAAAGGGTATGCACATTTTTATAGTCCTTTGGGTATAGTTCCAAATTGTTCTCCAGAATGGTTGGATCAATTTACAGTTCCACTAACAATGAATTAGGATCACTGTCATTATTATGGGGAAATGTAAGTCTTTATCCCTTTCCACTAAATACCAGTTCCAAAATGAACATGCATAGCAAATAGCAAAGCAACCTGTTTATCCAAATCAGAGCAAATTAGAAATTAAAGAAGATATACATAAGAAAATATATACTAGACAATATAGAGTGAAGGGCTGTCCCACTGGGAGTGAGGTATTTCAGCACAACCAAGGGACAGAGTTCTGCATCTTACCAAACTGAAGTCTCCACTGTATTGTTAGGATAGAGAGATGGTGGAGACTGCCAGATCCTCTCATGCCTTCCCAGAGTCTTTTCCTTAAGCACTCTCAAGTGGAGTGCCTTGCCCATTTTCCTTCTTGAAGTTCGAAGCCATAAGTGCCAGAAGTGACTTGACACTTGAATCCCAAAGAAGAATGAAGCTTGAAAAGTCCCAAAGAGGACCAGTGAAGGCTGGAGCTCTCTGGGTCTCCCCTCCTGGCAGGGCATTCATCTCCACCAATGAGGAGAGAGTCACATACCAATGGACTTTGGGATAGGGGTTGGCTTGCCTTTCTGACTGTGATAGTAATAACACACTTTTATGGGACTTGAAGGTTTCTAAAGCATTTCCTTGATAACAACTCTGTGAGATAGGCAGTATAAGTATTATTACTCCCATTTTACAGATGAAGAATCTGAGGTTCAATGAGACAAAGTGAATGGCATATCAGTATTACACATAGAGCAGAAATTCAAACTGAGGTCTTCTGGTCCAAATCCACTGCTCTCTTCATTACTATCCCGCTGCTATCTCCCTTTTTTGACTAACAACCAGAAGCTTGGAAGAGAAGGAAAGGGGGGAGACAAGTCAAGAGTCAGGAGAATTTGAGTGGAAATCCCACCTTGGACACTTAGCAGCTGTGTGATCTTGGGCAAGTCACTTAACTTCTGTCTATCTCAGTTTCCTATCCCTAAAAGGGGGTTAATAATAGCACCTATCTCAAAGGATTGTTATAAGGACAAAATGAGATAATATTTGTAAAGTGCTTAGCACAGTACCAGGCAAATAGTTGATGCTTAATAAATGCTGCTGCTGGGGCGGCTAGGTGGCGCAGTGAATAGAGCGCCGGCCCTGGAATCAGAAGGACCTGAGTTCGGAGCCGGCCTCCGACACTTAACCCACACAAAAACAAAAACCTAGCCGTGTAACCTTGGGCAAGTTACTTAACCCCAATTGCCCTAAAGGGGCGGCTAGGTGGCGCAGTGAGTAAGAGCGCCGGCCTCGGAGTTTGGATGACCCGAGATCAGATCCGGCCTCAGAAAATGAGCACCCACGCATAAATCAAATGACTAGCCGTGTAACCTTGAGCAAGTTACTTAACCCCAATTGCTTTAAAAAAAAAAAAATAAATGCTGCTGCTGCTGCTGATAAAAGAATATGAAGAAAGTAGGGATCATCAGAAATGTTTGTTCAACAACTTCTGGAAATTGACTGGTAGTTTGGAGCTGTGTGTGTGTTTGTGTGTGTGTGTGTGTGTGTGTGTGTGTGTGTGTGTGTGTGTGTGAGAGAGAGAGAGAGAGAGAGAGAGAGAGAGAGAGAATGTCACTGAAATAATTGAGGTAGATATTTTGATATCCTAAAGCTATAATGAAAGGAGTGTGCTGGATTTGGAATCATATGACCTGAATTCCCCCTTTGTAGATGTGTAATCTTGGGTAAATCAATTTCCTAATCTGTAAAATGATGGGGTTGGACCAAATGACCTCTAAAGTCCCTCCCAGTTCTAAATTGATAATCTCTCTAAAACTCCAGTATGTCTACACTGGAGTGGGAAGGAGATTGTGTGTGTCTTTCCAGATGGAAAAGGTATGTTGAAATATAATTGTCATTTGAGAACCTGAGAATCCCCATGCTTCCTGGAGTACTCAAAGGGCTTTGAACCTACCCTAGAGGCATGTAAACAAATTCTTTCAATCTTGGTAATCCAAATGACCCCCCCTGCTAATCTCAAATGCCACTGGCTATGGCTGAACTTGAGCCAGTTTCATTGTTATGCACATGCCTGACTTTGCCTGATTAGGAGAAAGCAAACAAGAATGCCAGGGTGACCAACAGCAGACAAAGAATATGCTGCCCAAGCTTCACACTGGTACAAACCATGTAAGAAAAAGCCCAGGCCTCACCCACAGTGACCATTGTGTATCAAACAATACTGGAGAGAAATGCTTCTTAGAAGCAGGGAAAGAAATTTGCAAAAGCAATTTCTCTGAATGGAAAAGTTAATGTCCTCCAATATCTCTTTCTTCTTAAGAAAACTAACCAGAATCATTGTAAAGCACTACTATCCGATCTCTTCAAATACCATCAAATGGGAATTTAACTGGTGATTTGAAGTTGCAAAGTGTAGCCCTAAAGGCGAAGGTTTTGATTGTAACTCACTGTGATCTGGTTTGGCAGCCTGCATAGCAAAGCTCAGACTCACAAAAGCCATAATACCTAGTACTTGGTATAATGCCTAGTGTTTATCTTTATATCTCTATATCTTTAGGGGGGTGTGGGGTGTTCAGGGAGGACTAACACCTCTAGTGTGAGGGCTGCCGAGCCTTTTCAGCTCCAAGAAGCTGTAGCTTACCCAGTTGTCATACCCTGGTAAAACTATCTGCTTCTGAAAAGCTAAACCAGGTTGAGGGTGACAGGCTTCAACCTGTCGGTGAGTTAGGGTGATGTTGACCCAAGGGATGTGAAGACTTCCCCTGGTGGAATGGGTGGATAAAAATGGTCTGCTTCAATGACCAAGAAGTTGAAGCAAGCTCTGTGGTGTCCTTAGAGCTTGGTCAAGCATCGGAGATGACTAGGTCATCCAATGCAGCCCAGGCCCTGACTGGTCATCTTGACTTTTATCTTGCTGATGGATTAGGAAGACTTTGGAAGGGACAGTGAGGCTGATGGCTTTGTGCAACTCTATGCCTCACTTAAATCCAATTTATGTACAAGTCAAGACATCACCCCTTGATGTCACCGGTCCTCTTCAAAGAACAACCAACAGCAAACAATATATCTTTAAGGTCTGCAAAATGCTTTACACATATTATCTCATATAATATTCACAAGAACCCAGTGAAATAGGTGCTATTATTGTCCTTATTTTCCAGATGAGGAAGTTAAATGATTTCCCCAGGGTTGCATAGTTTGTTAGCGTCTGAGACAGGATTTGAATTGTCTTCCTGATTCCAAATTTAGCTCTGCAGGTACTGTGCCTCAGAACTAGAATCTACAGATTTGGGTTTCAGACCTGAGAACCTTGGTAAATTCACTTAGCTTTTCCAAATCTCAGTTTCCTCATCTGCAAAATGGGAATAAAATATTCTGCCTATTTCACAATTTCATTAAGAGGATTAAATCATATTATGTATGTGAAAGAGCTTTGGGACTTGTGAAGGACTATACATATATCAGTTATTATTAGTTAACAATGACCAACCTGCTCTCTTTCCCCTGTAATTATTATTTCCTTTCTTTCATCTATTTCTTTCTTTTTGTAACTTACTGGTCTTCTATACATCAAACTGCCTGTACTACAGCCTTCATTCTCATCCCTTTCCAACTGGAGCCTTAGGGACACTGGGGGCTGCTAAATGAGTTTTTGGTCGCTAAGTGGCACAATGGATAGAGTACTGGCTTGTAGTCAAAAGGACTCATTTTCATGAGTTCAAATCTAACTTTAGACACGTACTAGCTCTATGACCCTGGACAAGTCATTTGACTTTGCTTCAGTTTCCTCATCTATGAAATGAACCAGAGAAGGATACTCCAGTATCTTTGCCAAGAAAACCCAAAATGGGGTTACAAAGAGTCAGATATAACTGAACAACAAATGAGGTTTCACCTTATCTTGCCTGGAACTCTGTATAACTTCTTGGCCATCTCCACACCATGCATGTGTATTCCTCACCCTCAACCCACCTTTCCCCTTTCTAGCTCAACTTTATTTATTGTCTTTCCCTATTACAATATAAATTCTCTGAGGGCAGTGTCTATATTGTTTCCTTGTATTTGTATCCCCAGTGTTTCAGGCTTAGCGCAGTGACAGTCATATAGTAAGCACAGAAATGCTTCTCTCTCTCTCTGTCTCTGTCTCTGTCTGTCTCTCTGTCTCTCTCTCTTTCTCTCTCTGAGTGCGGATGATGACAATGTCTTCTAAATGGAAACTTTTGGGGAGAGTAAGCAAAGATATTGAAAATCCACCACTTTAAGCTGTGAATAAGCTTCTTCTTTGCCTGATAAATGACAACATCGCCATGGTATTATTGACTTTTCTTTTTCTTTGGAGCTGAATCTAATATAAAGAAGCCTGTCTATTGTGAATATCATCCAAAGAATTTTGCTTCAAAAATGAACTTACTATAAGGGGGTTTCCACCCATTGGATTATTTCATGACATGGCATAGAAAAAGAGTTTTATAATGGAGCTCTAGTGGACTTATTCATGTTGTAAATGTTTAGCCATGCTCTTATAGTTGGACAAGACCTCCAAAGTCATCTAATCCAACCTGTACCAACAGGAATCTGCTCCACAACATTCCCGACAAGCCATGACCACTCATTTCCTAGAATACTTCTAGAGTTAAAGAATGAAAGATTTATAGAATAGAGTTATAGAATGAAAGGAACTGTAAAGATCACCTTAATCTAACCCCTTCATTTTGCAGAAGAGGAAACAAAGGTTCAGAGAGGTCCAGTGTTCACATTGACCTTAGCCACTTCTCTGCTAGTATGAAGCTGTCACTTCTATGACTCTAATCTGCAGATTCAGTCTCCAAGGAGGTTTCTTTACCTTTCACATGATTGTTCCCAAGGTAGTGGTATGCTGGGCTCTATGGACATACAAAGAGAAATAAGACACAACCTTTGATCCATCTGAGCTTACAGCCTAGAAGAGAAGATGTCAACTATACAAAATAATCATTTTATATAAGTAATTATTATTTTATTATATAAGTATTTATATATAATTACATATAGGTAATAATTATTTTATTATAAGTATTTCAAATACTATGCGAATGAAGCAGCATGGTAGAAGGGATAGAGGGTGGTCCTTGGAACCAGGAAAACCTGGTTATGCCTCTGATGCATAGGGCTGTGTGACCCTGGGTGAATCAATTGACTTCTCAGTGCTCTGGCAACTTCCTAAGACTATAGATTGTAGAGAAGATACCAACCTATCTTGGTAGAAGGAGTTTCCTCACTCAGGGCATTCCTTCTAGGGGTGGTCACATGTGACCCTCTAGGTCCTCAAGTGTAGCCCTTTGGCTGAATCCAAACTTCACAGATTCAGTCAAAAGGCTGCACCCAAGGACCTAGAAGGCCACATGTGGCCTCAAGACCATAAGTTCCCCATCCCTGTGAATGATATTACATATCCAGTTCCTGTTACACTCATGTTTCAAAGACAGAAATTAAATATAGTCACTTCTTTACCTCAGTCTAACCCTGTGAGGAAATGTACCAAACATTACTCAACTTTGAAAGAAGTATGTCCACTGCACCAGTCATACAGATGTATTTTTATAATCTTTTTAGAAGACTCGAATTATACATCCTCCATTCATCTACTATTTTAGACTGTTGGGTGTAGCTTAAGCTTCATATTATTAGTTTCTGGTTACTTAGTTGACATTACCCCCTAACAATGGCATGAGATATAAATTCTTGTGATCAATTTGGCTCAGATTAGAATGTGTCTTTATGACATTCTAAATCATAACTGGAATCAAGTTTCTTATAAGAGCCAAAGAAAACAGCATTCACCATGACAACTTGCCATCAAATTTCTAAGTAGCATTAGACCATGTCAATGGACAGACCTCCCTCAATTAGCTATATGCCCGTTTTCTGTCGAGCAGAAGGACCGTAATATGTATGTTTTGTGTTGGTATCTGTTTATGTAAATTCACAACGGAGTCAATAAAGGAGACTGTTGGTACAGTCAATAAAGGAGTCAAATGAAAGGAAATGAAATAATAGGAGAGAAGATAAGCTGGTGATCAAGATGGCTAATAGAGATGAAGTGTGCAGACAGAAAGATAGAACTAGAAAGAAGCTAAGAAGGTGAGCTGAGGATGATTAGTTAAAAGACAGGAAAGAACTGAATGGGGCAAGAGCTAGAAGAAGGAAGGTAGAAAAGTTGGGAAGGTGATTAATTCAGGAGCTTTTGGACTTTCTGGATATGGGGAAGAACTTACTAGATGTGGGGATCAGGGGCTACCTGTTGAATTTTGATTTAGTGCTTGTGTGTGTATGTGCATGTGTGCTTATATATTGGGCATGGGAATGAAATTATTTCCAATTTATCCTGTATATAATTTGTATGGACATAGTTTTTGTATGATGTCTCCCCTATTAGGGGGATTAGGATGTCTGCTCTTTGAGGGCAGGGGCCAGTCCCAAAGATTGGGAATGGCCTTAAACTCTAGGACTTTACTAGGAACAAACTCTAGTGACTTCCTTTGTCCTAATAAAGGACAGATGAAATTGTGAGAGCCTCTGATATGCTCCAGCCTAAGCAACATTATTACCATCCAGATTTCGTTTTGTACTGCTTTTGTTTGGTCCTTTTGGCCCATTATCCATACAGCAGAAGACCCCAACTGAGCTTATACCAATTAGACAAGTTGGTCTCAGCCCAATGAAGCTGACGTTCACCTGGTAAGTAAGCAAAGATGACTGCACCTGTTTTCATGCCATTCAGAATCTTTATAGAACCCAGGGGTGTTACAGCACCTGTTCAGACAATTATTCCTTAATGGGAAGTGGGTTAATACTACTGTCCCTGTTTTACCTGTGGAGAATCTGAGAGATTGGCCTCCAGTCACAAAGAGATAGAGGTGGGCAAAATAGTCACCAAGACAAGTACATTACTCTCTTTGGGATGCTGGGTAGCCTGAGGCCTGTAGGGGTATCATACTGGGGCCATGATGGCAGTGGAACAGATAGGACAGGACCCAGGCCAGGAGAGAGAGGGCAAAGCAGAGAATAAAATTGGTCTAAGAGGTTGTAAGTGGGGTGATGTCACCAATCTGAAAGTCAGAAGCCAGGTGAGCATCCAGGAATCAAAGAACACAGAGATTAGGGAAAAGTGGAGAGGCAGAGATCAGATAAATAGTTAGGACATCATATTCAAGTCATCAGCATCAAGGAAACACTAGAAAAGCATGAATTTCTACCATAGGCAGGAAGTTTTAGAATATATTTTCTGTAGGTAAAGGGACAACTTTAATCTGTGACCAGCCCAGAAGCCAGAGATGAGACTCCATATTATGGAACTGGTAAATTAGTTGATTGGTTGAGATAAGGAGAGGACAGAGTTCCTGACAAGGGGATTGTGACCACTGGAGTATGGCCCTAGGATTCAATGGTACAGTGATATGGTTGCTTTTGAAAGTTTTTTTTTCCCCATATCCCCATTTGAATTATATAATTATAAACCCTTAGAGCAGAAAGAGACCTTAAAAGGTCATCTCATCTTAACCATTCATCTTATAGAAAGGAAGAGGGTACAGCCTAATGGAGAAGGGCCTATCCATCTTGGCTTAGCTGCCATGGACTCTTGACTCCCCCATTCTCTCAAGGGTTCAGGTACTCCTCCTAGAAAGAGCAAGATGCTATTTAGTTTACATTATTTGCCTAATATGCCATGGATTATGCTATGTATTAACATTGGAAACATTGCCCAATTTTTCACAAGTTATTGGTTTCAAATAAAAAAAAATCCCATAGATTTTAGGTCTGGAATTCCTATGTTACCGTGTAGTGGTATGACCTTGGATCAGCCACTTAACTTCTCTGGACCCCTCTTCTTTTTCCTGTGCTTTCTTGAAGTATGTCCAGGTTAATTTGTATGATCTAGCCTAGTTGCCGGAGAGCATTATAGGGAAATAGGTAGCCAAGTGGGAAGGAGAAGAAGAGCCCCTCTAAACCCCAACACTCACGGGGGAGGCTGAATGAGTGGGAGAAACTTTGCCAAGGAGTAGGGAGAGAAAGAATATACAAAATAGATTTACTCTGACTCAACCAAGAGTGGCAAATGAAGACTAGTTAAAGGAGGGGGAGTAGAAAACAATTCCCACAGTATCTAAGGGAGCCCTTTTGTTATAGGTTAGGGCTATGAGACCTAGTATAAAAGAACAGGAAGAATAAATTAGCTTAAAACCATTCTGACCTTGGACATGAAGGACTTGTGTAGGTCTCTCCCTAGATCCAGCATCTCAAGAGCTGGCACAATCTCTTGGAGAAAAGTAGCAACCTTATTCAGGAGGATAACTGATCAGTGGCATAAGTCTTATGATGTAAATAATTAAAAGTATAGTAATATGTATACATAACATAAATAAGTGTATATATACACATATTGGGGGCACTTACGCAAAATTTTTTTACTGGTAGGAGTGCATGGTCCAAAAATTTTGGAAATTAGCAAACCCCACTCAAAGCATTCAAAATTGCTCCATTTCTGGGGATACTTCTGGAGGGAGGGGAGGGGTGTAGATCTATGATTTCATCCATGTAGATGACTCTCACTGAGGAATTTCTCTGTGAATGCAGGCCAGTATGTTCTCCGCAACTTATAGTCTTAACGAGTTGCCAGGAGGGTACTGAGAGGTATCCCCCTTTGGAAAGTGAGCCCAGGTTAAAGATATAGGAAAATCGGAGTGGTTAGGTGGCACAGTGAATAGAGCACCGGCTCTGGAGTTAGGAGGACCTGAGTTCAAATCCCGCCTCAGACACTTAACACTTACTAGCTGTGTGATCTTGGGCAAGTCACTTAACCCCAATTGCCCTCCAAAAAAAAAAAAAAAAGGAAAGATATAGGAAAATCTATACCTCTGAAAGCACCGTGGTTGGAATCTTTGTTTCCTAGAGAGATGGTCTTCCTTATCCCTCGCCCCCACCCCACAAGGAGCATGTGTATATATAGAAGGCAAACCAGGACTGAGAGAGTATGAAAGGTAAACCTGAGTTTGTCTGTGGGATTGCTGGAGAGAGATCTCAGTACTCTGGCCACTGAGTACCAAGGTTTATGTATCAGGAATCTGTGAATCATGAAAGCTTCCTGGAATATAGGAAGATGTGCTGACCTGCCCATGTTGTCAAAAGGATTTTGTTTTTGGTTGTTTTTCCACTGGCAGCAATGGAGTTGGGCTGATTCATTCATTCGACAAGTATTTATGTAGTATTTGCCAGGTGTAAGGAAGACTGCCCCAGCCCTGCCCACCCTAACCCCTTAGGACCTGTTTTACCCATCTGGGAGATAATTGTCGTGGCACTGGCATGCAGTCTATGGCTAAAGGGTAAGAGTAAAGATTAAACTAAGCCAAGGCTTTTGGAGGAAATCAGAAGAGGCAATCTTTTTTATAGGCCTTGTCACAGCATGCACACTACTAACCCAATCCCTCCTTCCCTTATGGCTTCTGAAGAGCCAGCAGTTGAGGGGTGGGGAGGCATAACTGATGTCTCTTAGGGCTTCCAGAATTCTTGTCTCAGGAGTTCTGGAAATATACTAGCACCTCCTTCTCAGATTTTATTGAAATTGGGTCAGACAACAAAGAGGCCTCGATTTCCAGACTGGGCTGCTACATTACTGATTAGATGGCTGTCTTACAGCTACATCTTTTCTACAGAGATAATGTGCAATGACATAGTGAGGGAATTTTTGGGAAGGAAGGCGGAGTAGACAATGAGTGAGGCTATTATTATTAGAAAGTGGTAAAAGGTTTTTAATGATTTTATAGTAGATGAAGGGGATTTAGGAGATAGTCAGGTTGTCAGTACTATCTGTGTAGCATATTATACTAGGCACTCTGTGTGTGTGTGTGTGTGTGTGTGTGTGTGTGTGTGTGTGTATGGAGGGGAAAGCAGACGCGTTATATGAACTCAGCCAAGTAATTTTACCCCTCTATCTTATATTTCTCATCTGTCAAATGAGAACAATAATGCCTAAGCTGAAAGGGTCCAATGAGATAAAAGATACGAAGATACCCTGAGAATTTAAAAGCAGTCTAATACAAGGCTTTATTAGTAGACAGAACTGTGCTTTGGTTAGGGAGTAGGTGTGGTATGCATATGTATAGCCGGGTATGAATAGCACTAAGGTTCATTATGGGGGACAGAGAAGACTGAGATCTACTATCTTCTCTCTTTTTTGAGGCTCTAAAATAATTTTTATTGACATATTTTGTTTTTTGGATCATCTTCCATTTTGAATGCATCCTGCCCCTCTTTACTGAGTCATCCCCATAATATTCATATAACAAAACGGATTCCTCTCACAAAGATAATCATTGATAACTAGCTGTTAATGTGTTAACAAGGTGTTAGCATCCTGTCATCCATTTGTGAAGGGTGAAAACCTTTCTCTGATCACATTAAAAAAGTTGAAAATTGGCTACATCCCTGATGGCCCTTTAAAGGCTGAAATTATCAGCTCTGGATTCAGTCTAGGCTGGGACTAGCTTTATGGAAGAGATCCCTGAATTTATACCAGAAGGGAGTAGGGTGGAGAAGGTTCTCTTTCTCCTTCTATTTCCCTTACTGTTTCCCAGCAACATTCAAGAAGTAGGACCTTTGGCAAGAAAAATCAGAACTGTTTATTGAAGAGAGAGAGAGAAATGAGAGACAGACAGACAGAGAGAGACAGAGACAGAGAGACAGAGAGATAGAGACAGAGAGACAGAGATAGACAGACAGAGACAGAGATTGATAGAGACAGAGAGAGAGGTGGAGAGGGAAAGAGAGAGAGAGAGAGAGAGAGAGAGAGAGAGAGAGAGAGAGAGAGAGAGAGAGAGAGAGACAGAGGGAGTCCCTGGGAATCAAGAGTTGCGAGCCCTGGGATCCCACCTGAGAAGCCTATCTAGCAGAAATGCTCCAATACAGGAGGGGCGGGGGGGCAGGGTCGTGGGGCTGAGAGAGCAGGCAGAGGACCCCAGGATGACAAAAAAGGTATCAAAGCCTCCAGCACCAGAGGTCTGAGTGCCTTGGCCATATGTGTTCCCTGAATGTGTGCCTCACTCTCGCTGCAATCTAAGTTTGTGTTTATTCTTCCCAGAAACTTTCTGCGTATTGATGGGAGATAAGCCTTCAGTTTATGATGAGGGGAATGTTTTATAGCTGCTCTTCTGACGATGCTGTCCTACTAAATACTTTTGCTTTAAGCTAATTCACTACTGAGTGATTTCGAAGGGAGAACTCATTAGTGGGAATCTGTGAGCTATAGTTTTAAGTGTGTGGGTTCACAGAAAACACTTGAAACCTTAGGGACAGAGAACCTCTTCTGAGGAGCTCTACTCATTTCTAAGAGTGGGAGTTGGGGGAACAACCCAGAGGAGATGCTGTCAAAAACTTAAGAAAACAAAGGCAGTTCGGTAAAACAAATCAGCCCATCGGTTGAGTTTGACAATACAGGTAATGTTCCACACCTGGGGACTATCTACCATCCCCTTTCCCAAGCATTTTTCTTTTTTCTTTTCTCTTTCTAATCTCTCTTCTCCTTTGACCATTCCTTCGTTCTCTTAGCGTCTAGCACGGAGGTCCAGGTGACTTGGGGGAATTTTCTCACTTCTCTTGGGTCCTGCTCCAGCTCAGAAACAATTGGAAAAGATCAGTTCCTGGCTGTACCAAGTTCTCTGGGATCAACTCCCCCCCTGACAAGCATGCGGTTTGTAACAGAAAAGAAAATGCTTTTGCAACAACAAGGAACAGAAGCCTCTGAATGAAAGCTCCCTTGTCCCAAAGATTCCGCAGAATAAACCTCTGCAGTCACGTACGGGCTCAGCTAGGCTTCCCCTGGCTAAGGTCCCCTCTCCGCCGGGTGCATCAGCCGGCTGCTGCGCGGGGGTGGTCCTTTCTGCAGTTCCCCGCTGAGGACAGCAGGGGGCTCCAGGTGTTGCTCTCTGCTGCTCCCAGCTGGTGACCGCTTGGCATTGCCCTCTCGCTCCTCAGCACAGCTGTCTCTTGGCAAGTTAGAAAAAAACAGCTTCAGTGCTCTCTGTCATCGCAGCCAACAAGGCAAGGGACGAAAACCTCCAGAATCCTGCCAGTCTGGCGGGAGTGACTGTTCTCTCTGCAGTGCATCACAACTCCAGCGATGGATTACCAGCCCGGGATTTCCTCTTACTGAAGTTTTACCTTAGTTAGCTGATGTTTCCCAACACAATTATCATAAGATAGTGGGCAGCTAGGCAGAGCAGTGCATGGAGTTCAAACCTGACCCCAGATGCGTACTAGCTGTGTGACCTTGGACAAGTCACCTAACCCTGTGTGCCTCAGTTTCTTCATCTGTAAAATGAGCTGGAGAAGGAAATGGGAAACCACTCCAGCATCTGTACCAAGAATACCCCAAATGGGGTCACAGAGAGTCAGACCCAACTGGAATGACTCCATTATAACATGCCTAGAGCTTGAGAGGACCCCCAAGACCAGCTAGTCCAGCCCTCTCATTTTATGGCCCAGGGAAATGAAAGGATTTGCCCAAGATTCCACAGATAGTAAGTGTCCGAGGAGGGATTGGAACCTGGGTCATCGGACCGGAGTTAGAGACTTTCTGCTGTAATGTGCTAACCTGATGCTGTGTACAGCTGTATTTCGGTTTCATGGTTCCACATAACAAACTCCAGGGCTAGGGACCTCCATTCCCCTTGGATGTTAGAAATGGGTGAAATGTATTCTACTTACCTGAAAACTAACAAAGAGACAGCCTCCTGTTGATGGGGCTGTCATCCCAGAAGTATCTGACACATACCCTTATGCCATTACTATCCTTCCAAATAAGCTAAGGAGGCCGGGATAGAATGAAGGGGAAGCAGGTTCCCAGCCTGCCAGAAGAGCTAGGACAGTGACAAGCAGGATTTTGTTATAGATGATAAAATTGTGACACCATTTCCTTCCCCAACTTGGTCCACAGACAATAGAGCTACTGGCATCTGACATAAAAATACCCAGGTATGGTGACTTTCTCCCTGGTCTGGCCCCACCCTGTTCCCTTCCCATGACTGACCTCCTTGGTATCTCCCTAGGTTTTTCCCTGCCCCCTTGCCTTAGTCACCAGAATCCCTAATTATGGCTCTGTCTGTCAGTATTCCCCAGTAGGTATTATTGAGTCCACTAAATATTTGGCCTTCAGGGCTAAAGAGATTTCTGACCCCAGGGTCAGGTATTCTTGAACATGTGGCAGGACTATACTTAACCTGCCTACTATTTCCTGGCTTGGTCACAACCGAAGAGGGTATAGCTTGTGGTAAAGCCTCCATTTGTTGAATACTATTTACGATGATCCTGATTACAGGCAAAATCCTTGCTTTAATGAACTGACTTCATAAAGGGGATTGATGGAGGGAGAGGAAATGGGACAAGGATGGAGGGCATTCCAAGGGATGGAGGGTGGTAAGAGTAGGAAGTTCCAAGGGGAAGCTAGTCTGTCTTTTTGCTTTCTTTGCTTTTGGCTTTGGGGGCGGGGGAATGGAGTCAGAGCTCTATGCTGTGTCTTTGAGTTGGATTTCTGTTGGAGAAAGCTGCAGAGTAACAGTTGTTTGAAGGGGAAAGGAGGTTAATTGTTTTAACTTGAACAGAGTAAACTTGGAAAGTGAGAAATAATCCACATTCCTATAGGTCGCTGGTCCAAAACCACACCTGGCTTCGCATCCCTCTAATGATAATCCCCGCAGAGTTCCAGGTGTTCAGCCCAGTGACTGATTACAGGCCCTGCCGAGTTCAGAGGGACAAGATTGAAACTATATATAAACCCCACAAAGTTTCTAAAGGTAAAAAGAAGCATGACCAATCATAAAGGCTCAAGGAACTCTGGGAATCAGAAGTCCTGCTTGTGCTATTTGGCTGGTACCTCATCTTTGTTTCTCTCCAGAAGTTGTTTGGCTGCTCTCTGACTGCAGCTTCCCCCATCTGTGGAATGGGGATGAGGTTATTGCTGTCATGGGAACCGAGGTTCATGAGGCACCTTGAGGTCCCTGGGGTACCATTCCTCAGAGTACCACAAAGAGCTATGTTGTCACTATTCCTGATAGTAAAGGTGCCAATGGCTGCCAACACTTCAAGGGATATCTGAGAGGCTGCTGGGCAGGGAGAACTAGCTGCAGATAACACTTTTGAGGCATTGCAGAGGACTGCCAGGGAAGACTACAAAATGGTGGCAGTTGCAAGACAAGATAGAATTCGGGACCCACTGATACTCAGAGAAGTATCTTGCCCAAAGCAGTCTGCAGAAACTGATGGCAGGCACCCACCTTGGTTTTCAGGGTCTCTGAAGTCATTAAACTTCATTTACTGACAGTCGGAAAATAACATTTAGTGATGCCAGAATGAAATAAAAATTTAAAAGGCATGAAATGAATACATGGATATGGTGAGTGCAGATTTGCTCACCAAATCATGAATATTAGAACTAGCAGGACACCTCCTCCTGAAGCTTTAGGAGGTGGTTTTGGAATCAGTCTCAGAAATTTAGAGCTGAATTGCATCCGAGTGATTTTCTAGGCCTCAGTAAGCAAGACGATACAATGAAGGACCCTTTTGACTATTACTTTTAATAAATGCATATACTTTTAGTGCCAGAAAATTACACTCTTTATGGCAGGTAGACTGATTCTTTGATCAGTCAGGTCACATATGTTAGAGAGGAGACTCAGAGGCTTACTGAAAGGCAACCCATCAGGACAACATTCAAATGACAACCTTGCAGCTGGCTTTTTCTATATGCTTTTTCCTACCCAGTGTTCTCCTTGCCCTACAGTTAGCAAATTCTTCCATTTTACTTCCTAATCTTCATCTTCTCTCTCTTTCTTTAAATCATGATCCTAGCTCCTTTTCTCTCTCATCTCCTCCTGACTGGATCCTTCATCCATCTTAGTCCTACCCTTCCTCAGTCCCAATCTTTTTTTGTCCATTCTTTCCACTGTCCTCTCTGGACCTTCCACCCTTCAACTGTCAACAAACTTCCTTCATCTCCACCCTCTTCCTCTGAGACTATATCATAGCCCTTGACAGGCTTTCCAATTGTGGCTTCTCTTTTTCTTATGCCTCCTGACTCATAAGACCAAGATGAGGTGCTGGTATATGTTTTGTTCCCCACTTTTACTTTCTGATGCATGTTCTAAGGCAGGTAGATGTCACAGTGGATAGAGTGCCAGAAGCCTTAGACACTTGCTAGCTGTGTGACCCTGGGCAAGTCATCTAACCCTGTTTGCCTTAGTTTCCTCATCTGTAAAATGAGCTGGAGAAGGAAATGGCAAACCACTCCAGTATATTTGCCAAGAAAACCCCAAGTGGGGTCACAAGGAATTGTGACAATTGAAATGACCAGACAACAACAAAAACACGTTCTTTCCCTATCACTGGATAAAACACTCCTTTATAATTCAAACCATTTGAATATATCACTCTAAGAACCATCACTAGCATGAGGTCACAGGGATTTAGCTCTGGGGCAACAGCTTTGGGAAAGGGGACGTAAAGGTTTGGGGGTGGAGGACCCCATGGAGAAAGAGTGTGTTCCCTCTCTGTGTAGGTGCTTTAGGGGAAGGAACTCCTTCATACAGCGTGGCACTCTTGGAGGCTTTGATTGCTGTCACATACTCCTTTCCTAGGATGACATTCCCATGCTACTGTATTGGAACAACTATACCCAATGGGGGCAAAGTACTCCATCATGGCCTATGCTGGGGACCCATGCCATGTGGGATATCCAGACTCAGAAGTGGTGGCACTAATCTCTCAGGGCTATATTTTCTTCCATTGCTCCACTCAACCAAAAAAAATCAGAATTTTCAGTTATGACTTTGAACACCCTGTCCCAGTGCTTTCCCTCTCTCATTAAAGGGTTCTTCTTTTAACCTGTCTCAGCTTAGGCAGGCACCAAGTGCTTAAAACAAACTTGTGCTGAGCCTGGGGAGTGTATGTGGAGGGAAGGCACATGTTCCCTTTCATTCCTCCACTAAGGGGTTTCTCTGCTCTGGAACCACACATGCAAACCAGGTCTAGTCCTGGGAGGATAAGGTGATATTCTTCTAGGTTCCTGCAATATATAATTTCTCCCCAGATATCTCCAGTAATCTCTCTTAACACACAACATAGAGGATAAAGCACTAGGTCTGGAGTCAGGCAGACCAGGTTCAAATATGGTCTCAGCTGTGTGACCCTGGGCAAGTCACTTCAGCTCTGTCTGCCTCAGTTTCCTCAACTATAAAGTGGAAATAATAATAGTACCTACCTTGCAGGGTTGTTGTGAGGATCAAATTGATATAGCATTTGTAAAAAGTGCTTAGCACAGTGCCTGGAATATAATAGTTTCTTAATAAATGCTTATTCCCTCTTTTCCTATATGGCAATTCAATGGGTGGTCTAGAGAAAAATCTCCTCTGGGTCATTGCAACACGTAGACAAATAAAATTTCCCCAACTGACACTTGTAACAAACAGAGTGATCCAAGTTAGAAGTCTTAATTCATCTCTAACTGTGACAAGTAAGTTACCTCAAAAGGATAATGAATTAGCTAAAAAAAGTCCCCAAAGAGGTGTGGGACTCCCCAAAAGGGATTAAGTACTTGGAGTTGGTTCCTGGAGGTTTCTAAGACATTAGGTAAAATTTATTCCCCAAACCTACAGTCCTTAAAAATCTCAGACAAGCTTCAGTTATAAGGCTCGCAGTTAAGATCTGCTCAAAAGTAAAATAAGAAAAATGAACATGGATGAGGTCTGTAAGCACGACATGCTCTAGGTGAATCCCTAGGCACCAGTATTCTGGAGAGGCTGCTTCTACACTTGCAGTGGGTGCAATAATACCACAGAAATGAGTATTTAAGCATTCAATCGTGCAAAAGTTATCCTAGAGCAACTGGTCTGGCTTGCAAAGGAAACGTAATAGAAGACTGACCGCTGAATTATAATCTAAGTCAAAAGAAAAAGCCCGAATTCTCCTCAGTGGATCCCTGCAAATCTAGGCAGACAAGAAGGGGAGTCCCAGATAGCACATTTCTCCAGTGGGTCCCTGCAAATGCATAGGGAACCCAGCCCCTGCAGTTGAATATTCCTTCTGGACTACTTCCAGTTTGCACTTGAACTTGCTGTTTGGGTCCTCCAAGGCAATTGCTCCTCTCTCATGTTCAAGGAGGAACACTTTGGTGGGGCAATCCTTCAAAAATAATATCTCACTCACCCCTGTTGCTGTCAATGGCAGGGTTGGTTATTTCCATTCATTTATTCAACAGACATTTATTAAAAGTGCCCACTGGGTGCTGGTGATGAAAAGATGAAATTGTCCCTGCCCTCAAACAACTTATACTCATCTGGAGAGGACAAAAACACATTTAAGTGAGGACAAAATCTATACAAAGCAACTTAAAAATAGTTTCAGGATGAGGTGAGTTTTGTTAGTAATTGGGGGAATTGGTGAGGACTCACGTAGGAAATGGTCTTTGTGTTGAGACTTGAAAGGAACTAAGGATTACAAAAAGCAAATGTGAGTAGGGAGGGCACTCCAGGTATGAGGGATGTGCAATGGTGTGAGATGGAATATGGTGCATGGGGAACCTCGAGTAGGCCAGCTTGCTGGGAACCAGTATTCATAAGAGACAGGTTGGAGCTGAGCTATGCAGGGCCCTAAGTGTGAGAGAAAGGAATTTTTATCTTATCTGAGGCAATGGTGGGGCTATAAACTGTAGCTTCTTTTGTTTTCCTTTTGATAATATTTTTATTTTTTGCCAATTATAAATAAAAACAATTTTAACATTCTTTTTTTTAAGTTTGGAGTTCCAAATTCTAATCCTCTCTCCTTTCCTCCTCCCCGAGACTGTAAGCAATTTAATATAGATTATATGTGTGCAATTATGTAAAACATTTCCATATTAGCCATCTTGTGGAAGAAAACTCAAACAAAACAAAAAAGAAAAATAGTATGCTTCAGTCTGTGTTCAGATGTCATCAGTTCTTTCTCTGGAAGCAGATAGCCTTTTTCATCATGAGTCCTTTGGGACTATCTTGGATCATTGTATTGCTGAGAATAGCTAAGTCATTCACAGTTGTTCATTGTACAGTATTGCTGTTACTGTGTACAATGTTCTCCTGGTCCTGCTAATTTCACTCAGTTCATGTAAGTCTTTCCACGTTTTTTTCTGAAATCACTGGCACTGTAGCATCTGAAGCAGCCTAGTGATAATGATCACAACTATTTTTTGTTGTTGTTGTTGTTGTTGCATTTTGGAGGGCAATTGGGGCCAAGTAACTTGCCCAAGGTCACACGGCTAGGTTTTTGATTTTGTGTGTGTTAAGTGTCTGAGGCCGGATCTGAACTCAGGGCCTTCTGACTCTAGTGCTGGCGCTCTACTCACTGAGCCACCTAGCGGCCCCACAACTATTCTTTAAGAGTATGAATTTGTCAAAGATGTAGAAAATAGAATAGAGAAGGGCGAGATGGAAGGCAGGGAGACCAATGAGGAAACTTCCAATAGTTCAGGCAAGATGAGATGGGACCCTAAACTGGGGTAGTGTCCATGTGAATACTGAGAAATGAATGGAAAAAAGAGTGGTCATGCAGATAAAATCAGTCATGCGTTGCAACTGATGAGATACCAGAGATAGGAGATAGTGACAATTCAATTCAGGTAAAATTCTAGAACAGAGGGTTTAAATATGGGGCCAGAGGGCTGCATTACAGCCTGCAACACTCCTGGGTATATAGTCCAAACCAGATTAAAATGTAATTGGGAAGTATTTAACAAAATAAATAAAAATACCATAGAACACAGATGATGTCAATATATGGTTTTCTAAGTCAATATGTAGCTCAAAGGGATTCTTATTTACAGTTTAATGGCCCTGTTTCTATTTGAGTTTGACACTACTTTTTCTAGAATGTGTAATTAAAGGCAGGGTTAGAGACTGTTTTATTTATAGTACTTGTATCCCCACCACCTAGTACAGGACCTGACACTTAGTAAGCATTTAATAAATACTTGTGGATTGATTGGCTAATGAACATCTAGTAAAGAAAATGGTGATCACAAAGATACAGCATTGGTTCATCAACAACAGATCATATTACCCTTATTTTATTTCCTCTTTTTTATAAGGTTACTACATGGGTAGATCAAAGAAATGTTAGAGATATAGTTTGTTGTTATTTAGTTGTTTTTAAGTTGTGTCCAACTCTTTGTGATCCCACTTGGGGTTTTCTTGGCAAAGTTACTGGAGTGGTTTGCCATTTCCTTCTCCAGTTCATTTTACAGATGAGGCAACTGAGGCAAAAGGGTTAAACGACTTGCCCAAGGTCACACAGCTAGTAAGTATCTGAGGCCACATATGAACTCAGGAAGAAGAGTTTTTCTGACACCAGGCCTGGCAGTCTATACACTGGGCCACTTAGAGATATAGTTTATCTAGAATTGATAAAGTACTTGATAGTCTCTTGTGCTACTCTTGTGGAAAAAATGGAGGGACTTTGGCTAGATAATAATACAGTTATCTGGATTTGGCATTGATTGAGTGGCCAGACTCCAAAAATAGTTATTAATGGTTTTGTGTTAACTTGGAAAGAATCTAGTGGAATGACCCAGGAATCTGTGCTTGGCTCCTTTGTCCTTAAAATTTTTACCATTGACTTTAATAAAGGTATAGTTTCCCTCCTTTCTATATTTATAGATGACACACAGCTATAAAGGGTAGGTAGGGTGTTAGATCATAGAATCACAATACGAAAGACTCTGATCATGTTAGACAACTGGGCCAAATCTAATAAGATAATACAGATAGATGTAAAACCTGACAGTTAGATTTTAAAAAATCAATTGTGCAAAATATGAGATGGGAGAATTATAGCTGAACAACAGTTCATCCGAGAAAGATCTGGGGACTTCAGTTTACTGAAAGCTCAATTCGAGTCAATGAAGTGATATAGTAACCAAAAAGCTAAGGTCAAGTTAAGTCAACAAGTCAAAAAGCATTTATTAAATGCCTACTGTGTGCCAAGTACTGTGTACTAGGAATATAAAGAACAGGCCCTACTCTACAGAGCTCACAGTTTAGTAGAGGAGGAAGCATGCAAACAACTATGTACAAATAAGACATATATGTATGTACATTCATGCACACACACATATAGACATTTACAAACATATTGTTCTATATGTACATACATATGAACATGTGTATTGATATACATGAGAATAAATAATATATGTGTATCGACACACATTCTCTCTATATATTTATAGGTGTATGTATGTATATAGATATAGATATAGATATATAAACACATATATAGTATTAAAGCTTAAAATTGTGCTAAGACTTTGGGATACTCCGTATATAGTGACCTTAGAATTCATTATACAGGTCCAGGTAGTTGATAATTCTAATGTACTTTTCCCTGCTCAGGTCATATCTGGAGAATGTTATTTAATTCCTTATTTGAGGAAGGACATTGACAAGCCTGAGAGCATTCATAGAAGAATAACCAGGACAGTGAAATGCCTTGAGGTTGTGACATCTGAGTAAGCAACTGGGAGAAGAAAAGGCTTGGGGGGGAAGGAAGTGGTGGCATAATGGCTCTCCTCAGATCCCTGAGGGGTTGTCATTGTGAAAGAGATACCAAATGCCTGCTTGGCCCCAGGAGCCATGAGTAGAAGATACAAAGCAACAGATTTAGGATTGAGTTGAGGAAAACCTTCTTAACAATCAGAACTGCCCCAAAGCAGAATAGGATGCCCAGTGAGATAATGACTGGGTCTTCTCTCTCTAGTAGTCTTCAAGTAAAGGCTAGATGACATTGTTTGATATTTTGTGGAGGGAATTCTCGTTCAGGTATAGGTTAGGCAAGAGATCTCTGAGATCTCTTCCAACTCTGAGATTCTGGGATTCTGGGAAGCCCTAGGGCTAAGGTTTGTCAATGCCCTGACTTGAGATCTGGCATATATGAAACTAAATTGCCCCTCCGGAAACAAGTAAGCTAGAATCCAGGGCAACTCCATGGGAATTCCAGCTAAGCAATAAACCATCTCTGAAATGGTCATCCTGTACATAAGAATTTTGAAATATTAGCAATATCCTCATTATATTAGTAACATTATTAATATTGTAGTTAGTATATCATTAGTATAATTAGTAATTAAGACTCTAATAAATGGTTGTTTGGGGATTCAAAGTGTAGCCTGATTTTAGAAAAAGATGTTAAAATCTAAGTAAGACTAGTGCATAGAAAATTGTTCATGCAGTGAGGAAGACTTGGGTTCAGATCCTGCTTCTGATACAAGTCACTTATTCTCTCAGGGATAGAGGTAACTCTAAAACTACTAAGTTGCAGATGCTGATCTGTGTTAGTAGAAAAATTCCTCACCAGGAGCTCCCTATACAGGACTGGTAGAAAGGAAAGAAGGAAAGAAGTGGAAAGGGGGAAAGGAAGGAAGGAAGGGAGAGAGAGAGTTATGAGAGAAAAAGAGAGAGAGAGAGAGAAAGGAAGGAAGGAAGGAAGGAAGGAAGGAAGGAAGGAAGGAAGGAAAGAAGGAAAAAAGGAAGGAAGAAAGGGAAGGAAGGAAGGGAAGGAGAGAGAAAGGAAGGAAGGAAAAAAAGGAAGAAAAAACAAAGGAAGGAAAGAAAGAAAGAAAAGAACAAAAGAGAAAAGGAAAGAAACAAAGAGAAGGAAGGAAGAGAAGGAAGGAAGAAGAAAGGAAGTAAGAAAGAAGGAAAAAGAAGCCTATATGAATGAACAAACCAAGGCACTGGTTTACACTTCACTGAGAGGGTTGAAGCTACTCTGAAATTCCAATCCTCCCCTCTTTCACACTTCAAAGACTCTCTGTGTCTCCCCTGCTCTTGTCTTAGAGGATGGGATGCTCTATTTTCTTGACAATGTTCATGCTTCCATCAGCCCTTGATCTCATCCCATCCTGTCTCCTGATTCTATTATACTCCCTTCTCTACCACCCTAATCGTGCTCAGCTTCTTCACTGCTGTTTCTTTCTGTCTATAAATATATCAGGTCTTTTATTCTTCAAAAAAAAAATCTCCTTGACTCTGTTACTCCCTCAACTTTGGTTCTCTCGCTCGCTGGCTCTCTCTTTCCTCCCCTTCACTGCCAGATTTCCAGCAAGAGTAGTGTACATTCACTTCCTCCACTTCCTCACCACCCCCTGCAATCTGGCTTCTGTCCCTACCACTCTCCTAAAATGCAATTGTTGTTGGGGTTTACAGTAACACACAAGGGGTGCAATTTTCATACCTCAGGGTACAGAGTCCTCATTTGTAAATGAGGATAATAGTATGTGCTTTATTTAGCTCTTAGGTTAGTTGGGAGTATTAAATGATATATACAAGCAATCTTTGTGGTTGCTATATAAATCACAGCCCTTATTATTCTAGAATAGACATCAAGGATGATTTCTGAAAGAGAACTTGTTTAGATTTCCTTGTTTCTTAAAAGATTGAAAGTCACAAGATTCCTTTACAACCCAGCCAAACAAATGTTATTCTTGTCCAAAATAGTATCAATAGAACATGGCCAAAGGCATAGATGAAGAGTAGCATCTATCTTGTCCTATTTTTACTATATCTCTGCCAAGTCAAACAAGTCATACAAAGGGATTTAGTTTTTCCCACTGCCTCTCATCTCTTCTCTCCCCCCACCCCTATTTTGGCAGAAAACAACATATCTGGATGAAGGAGGGCAACTGTATTATATTTTTTTGTGGTTGAAGTGGAAGAGAAATATATTGTTTACACATGTTACATCTAAATTCTGACAAAAGTGGCTAGTCTCCCAAAGCAAGGTAGATAAACAACTTAGTAGATTTTGCCTTTGACAATCTGCTTTGACAATCTGATGATCTCTATGGTTCCTTCCAGCTTTAAAATTCCACAATTGATGAGAAGCCACATGGCAAAGTGGAAAGAGCATTGGATTTGGAGTCAGAGTGCCTATGTTTGAATTTCAACTCTGTTACTTACTAATCCTTCCTGGGTTCCAGTTTCCTTGTCTCCAAAATGAAGGTCTCTGACTAGATGATCTGTAAGGTCCCTCACTGAGCCTCAGTTTCCTCATCTGTAAAAATAGGTATAAAAAGATCAGCAGACTCAGTGACACTTCGAAGGCTGAATGAGAAAATGTATATAAAATACTGTGTAAATCTTAAAGCACTATGTAAAGAGGAACTGTTATTATGATGGTAAGGTGGTGAGTAGAGGACAGAACCTGGAGTCAGGAAGACTTATCTTTGTGAGCTCAAATCTGACCTCAGATTCTTAATAGCTGTGTGACTTAACCCTGTGTGCCTCAGTTTCCCCATCTGTAAAATGAGTTGGAGAAGGAAATGGCAAACCACTCCAGTGTCTTTGTCAAAAAAAAAAAACAAAAAACAACAACCCACAAATGGAGTCATGAAGAGTCGGATATGACTGAAAAATGACTGAGAAGTAAGAGCAATAACAAATGTTTCAAATTATGAAAATAGAGCGTCTATAAGAGAGGAGACTTCAGAATCCACTTTCCTGACATCCTAGTTACTTTAATTCCACTTCCGCTCCTAAGATGCAAAAAGCCCCTGGTCTAGATGAGCTTATGCTGCAGGGTGGGCATTTAGGTGGTTTCCCCAGGTTGAGAAAGTCCATGCCTCACTCTGGGCAGCAGCATGAGGAAATAGAGACAAGAGGGAAAGTGTACCCAGTGAGTCATGGGCCCAGCTCCCACAACAAAGAAACGGGAGGGAGCCTGGGCTTGGGAAGGAAGCAGGGCTGCTGAAGAAGTGAAAATTAGGAGGGGGGACTTGGTATCATCAAAAGGAAGCAGAATGGGGATTGATCTGTGTGGAGGAGGGAAATTCAGGCCCGTCTGACAGTTTCTTGGATCCATAACCCAGAACTCAGGCCTCTGATTTGTTCAGTTTTAGGCTAGAAGGAAAAATCCCAACAACTTTATTTAGTTTTTCTGCTGAAATTCCAATGAGATTCATTTTGGGTTAATGAGCATTTGTTTTAAAAGCAAATAATCCTGAGAAGGAATGGTGCTAAATCTCAGTTATAAATGACTAAGGGTGGGGCAGCTAGGTGGCACAGTGAACAGAGCACCAGCCCTAGAGTCAGGAGGATCTGAGTTCAAATCCGGCCTCAGACACTTAACACTTACTAGCCATGTGACCTTGGGCAAGTCACTTAACCCCAATTGCCCTAAAAAAAAAAAAAAAAAAAAAAGGCAATAAATAAATAAATAAAGGTGGAGACAAAATTTTAAAAAATATTAGGTACGTGCAAGATATATAGGGAGTAGAGGAGGATCACTTCAGAGATTAAGCTATCTGCTGGGTGGACTGAGAGGTGTTCTGTAGAAGGAGAGATCTGATCCAGGGTTTGAAGGAAGCCAGAGAAACCAAGAGGCAGAAGTGAGGAGTGCATTCCCATTTTTCCTTCTATTATTCTTTTCACATTTCCTTCTATTTCTTACCTGCTGAAATGAACTAGATCCTAGTGAAAGAGGCAGGAGCCTGGCAGGTGTTTCTCAAGAATTTAGGTTCAGGGTTAGTTGTGGTACAAATAGAACATCCAAGAAAAATGGAAATGTGAGAGGCACATTACTTGGAAGGCCAAGCTGAACCATCCCATCATTCACCCAAAGCAATGATTTCCCTTCGGCTAAAAGGCTATTTATTAAAGAAATGAACTTCCTCCTCTTTGAGTGACTATTGATCCTGCTTATCAAATGTCCTTGCTAACCAATACTGTGATGCATCTTAAACTGAATAGTGACAGAGCGTGGAGACAGCCATCCCTATAGCATTAAGCCTTCCATGAAACCGTGGACTCAATCCTGTGCTTTCTGGCTGTCTTGTTCTGGCTTCAGGAGTAGTACCTTTAAGGCATATTGTCTATGAAACCAAGACAGAGGCAAAGGTGAACGTGAGCAAAGAATGATGGGAAATTCCTGTTTGATTCCTCCATCCCCAGCCTGCCAGCACAAGTTCTTGGCTTCTTCCAAACAGCTGCATGGAGCTGGTGACCAAACCCTCCTGGAGTCATTGCTGAGTCACTCCCGCATAGCTGGCCTCTAAGTATTTCTGTAGCTGCTGCCTTTGGGAGGGGCTGCTGAGGAGCAGAGTCTGCTGCCAAGTGTCTCATACCCAACACTAATGTGCCGTTTGCATTTAATTTTCATCAGGATCATTTAACCTCCAAAGGGCTAGCCCACATTCCCTGTCAATCATTCCCGAGCCTGCTTAGAAAAGTCTAGAGTAAAAATTGTTTTTACAAGTAATGGGGGACAAAGGAAATATTATTTTTAAAAAAGAGAAAGGAAAAAAAAAGGCTGAAGAAACAGAATTTACTCAATTAAGAGAAGAGATGCCTGGGGGAATTTCATAGTCTGTAGATTTATGAAAGGATACTACAATTAGTAACCCTTCTGTTTCTCTTGAGGATAACATAACAGGGAATTGGCATACAATATAAGAGACTCACTAGGCATTAGAATGAATTTCCTTATTATTACTATTTTTTTATTAGTGTTGGGAACTCAGGTGTGTAAATTAGAAGCTTGTAGAATGGCTTGGGGGCACTGCTAGACTCCAAGGGCTGTCCAGGATTACATGGCTAGTATAAACTCCAGTGGCTTCCTCTTGCCTTTAGGGATGAAATATAAACTTCTCTGTTTGCTTCTTGAAACCTTTCACAACTTTGCCCCAATCTATTTTTCTAGTGTTCTTCCTTTCCCTCAATTCACAATCTAGACAAACTGTCCCCTTTGTTCCTCGCATCCAGTGCTCCACTTTGAGGAAGTTAGTCACTGTTTCTGAAATGCAGACCGTACTTATTTTTTGCCTCATAGAACCCCTCACTCATTTAAGATATAATTCTTACTAGACTTCCTTCTACACAAAGCTCCCTGGTGGGGTAGGGCCATTGCCCTCCCTCCTCATCATCTTGTATTTATTCAATATATACTTCATACATGTATATACTGTCTTTGAGGATAGAGTTTAGTAGGTTCCTTTGGAGTAGAAACTTTTTTCATTTTTTGGTCATCTAGTACAGTGTTTGATGTGTGATCATAAATGTTTGTTGATTAATTTATTAATTGTCAAAGATGGAACTTGAAACTGGAGCTTCCTGATTCAGTGACTGGTCCATTATATTCTGTTTTAGGCTGAATCTCTCCTTGTGATAAAGAGCTGTGTGACCTTGGGTAAGTTTCCTTCACATCCATGAGCTTCTGCTTTCCTGGAAAATGGGCATAAAGCTTGTACAACCAACATCACGAGTTTTGAATTATTAGTATGATGACCAAACCTGGATCTTTCTCTAAAGAATTTTTAGGAATATGATTACAGAGACCTGTCTGGAGGGGCTGAAGGGGAGGGATTGGCCCAGGAGACCCCTTCTGATGTGATTCTAAAATGCCTCTGAAGTTTGAACTGATGTTTGTTGTTGATGAAACATGGCTTTCCCAATCTTGCCACCAGATGGCAGAGCCGCCCCAGTCATTGGGAGTTTGGCTTTGGTCCTTGGACCGCTAGAGGGCTGTGGTCCCTCATTTTGGGAAGCGAAGGAAGGGAAAGAAAAAGAAAGAGAAAACCGTCACTTTCTGTGATGATTAAGTAGGAAATGAGGACTATTAAAAAAAAAAAAAAGGCAAAAGCTCAGGTAGTAGCCAGTGTGCTACCATTTTCACTTGTGGGGTTGCTCTTGGAAGGCCTGGGGTCATGGCTCAGGCCAGACACCCCGCCTGTGTTTTTCGTCTGAACAGTTCCAGCCCTGGAACAAATGTGAAGAAACAAAGTCTCTACGGTAGAGGGAAAACAGTGTGGTTATTGTTGCTGGTGAGCATTCTATTGGCCAACAAACATAAAAACATACTTTGGAGCATGGAATGGGGCCCTCAGAGAGAACTTTTGTTCTGTGATTGGGCTGGGAGGCTTCCAGAGCCAAATCAAGCTGGCACTTGAACTTGTGAAGGCAGGGAGAGAAAAGGCCATGCCGAGAAGCCACTGACCCGAAAGTCTGGTCCATCATCTCTGGTTTTCAGCTGGGTGTCCCTTGACTGAAATCCACTAGGAGCTTCCCACCAGCTGACTGGGGTCATTGCCCTATTTGAGGATAAAAAGAGAGAAGTTGAGGGCAAACCAGGCTCGAAGTGAAGAGGACAAATATGCCCATGAGTGAGGAAACTTTCTCTGGGAGTTGGGGAATTCTCCACGATGCCGGCATTTATAGCCACTGGATTTGGCATTGGAGTACCTGGTTTCAAATTCCATTTCTACCAATACTACCTGCCATGGGCTGGGTGACCAGTGTGAGAAGTCACAACTTTTCTAAGCCTCAGTTTCCTTATCTGCAAACAGAACGAAGGTGTTTTCTAGCTCTAAATCTCTGCTCCTATGATCCTTGGGTCACAGCCACCTAACCTCCCTCATCTGTAAAGTAAGGGAGTTATAGAGGATGGCTTGTCTGGCCCATCCAGCTCCAAATCTGTGGTCTTCCTGTTACTTTTTGCCTTCCTTTTCATTTACCATCTTTTAGGACTACTCCCACCTGTTGTCAGCTGATGTGAATTTGGGAGATACAAGCCTACTAGGCTAAGTAAAATATGGTTGGGGAGTGGGGTGTCAGTCGACAGCCCCAGCTCTCCAAATCACCATCATTCAAGCCAAGAATCTGCCTCGGAAGTATCTAATCACCCTCTCCCTTTTGCAATGGGAAGAATTAGGCCTCATGTGTTATATTTAGCCTTATACATAGTACACTTACATAGGCTAACCCCCTCTCATTACTATTCTGAGCCTTGTCAGCATCCTGAGAAACCTTACAAATGTTAACTCATTGACCTTTTGCAAAATAACCTTAAGGATGGGAAGGATAATACTCAATAGAATTTTAAAGACCCTTACACACGATTAAATACAACTTCATTATTTTACAATTAAGGAGACCAAGGCTTTGGGAGAGAAATGAACTTGCCTAAGATTGCATAGTGAGTTAACTATTTTACACACCCTCATTTTACGTGTTAAATAACAAGTTTTATTGGTGACTTTGGTTTTTATATCACAGTGGTTCCCAGATACATGTGTCTTGCCCCCACCCTGAACCAAAGAGTGCTTCTTTGAACCAAAGAAAAATAGTTAAGCAAAACCAACTGATCTTGGTGACCCCATAGAGCAGCACACTGATAGCCTACCACCTTTGTAGTGAAGGGAGGGCCATGCGGTCTCATCAAGGTGCTTGGGATAAAATTAGTCAATGCAATTATTTAGTGTTCAGGTTTCTTTTAATCCAAATGATCATTTTACAACCTATTTCAGGTCACATAATAAGCATGAGGAATATCCAAGGAGATACTCCTTGTCTTTTTACCCTCCTTTTCACTTAACGTCTTTTAGGATTATTTCCACCAGTTGTCAGTTGATTTGAATTTGGGAAATACAAACCTATTAGGCTAAGTAAAATATGGTTGGGGAGTGGGGTGTCAGTCAACAGCCCAAGGAGGATTACTCTATCCATTGAGATACTGCTCTATTCATATAACAGTAATATATTCTTATTATACTAATATATTCTATATGACAATATAGAATATAATATCTATCCAATAATAATAATATCCAATAATGATTACCCAATAATAATAATAATTCACATTTCTAAAATGCCCTAAACACTCTGTAAAGTGTTTTCCTCTGAGGTAGGGGTGTATTATTTTCCTAATTTTAAATTCATGGAGGTGAAGAGATATACCCAGGACTTAACATACATTCAAGCCTGATCTCAGACACAAGTCCTTCTGACTCTAAAATCATGTTCCTTCTGCCCCTCCCCCCAGTCTTATCTGCTTATATAGATAAGTAAATTTTCTTACCAATGTTTAGTTCTAGTGTATCTTTTAAATGGACAAGTAGGGAATATGGTGGCTTCAAAGGAAAGCTGGCATATGGGACTAGAACTTTCTCTGGTTCCTCAGGAACATTGCTTGCTGGTCAAAATTAATTGACCCACATCTAAATGAAGAGATGGGAATGCATCATGGCAGAGGACATTGAGATGTCTGGTGCTGGAAATCAAGTCAAGCAAGAAGCATTTATTAGGCACTGACTGTGTAATAGACTCCATGCTAAGGGCTAGGGATACAAATGTGACAAATAATCCTTCCTAAAAGCCTAGGGGTATGGTGGGAGGTGAGAGAGCTTTAAACCAATGGACTTTGAGACAGGGATTTCACAAAGAAAGACAGTCTCTTTCCTCAAGAAACTTAAGTTCTAATAGGGGAGACAAAATAGAGATAATTAAATTTATCTAAAATATATGCCGAGTAGATAGAAGACAGTCTGAGAGAGGAAGCCAGGGGGATGGGGAAACAGACTGGGTTTGGGGTAAGGAGAATTGTTGGATTAGAGATAGTTCTCTGAGTTTACCAAGTTCCTCATCAAATGCCTGTGTCAGCTGACATCTCCAGCTCAGCTCTGGGCAGACAGGGTAAAGTCAGCTGGGGAAGGGGGCGGGGGAATAAGAAAACCATTTTGGAAACATTACACAGAGTCTCCTTCCTATTAAAACCACAGCAGACCTGCTCATTCTGGTGGCATTCTCACAAACAGGGATGTGTTCAGACAGCAGGAAATTTGACTTGGTCTCCATGGCAGTTCTCAATTTTTTCTAGTATAATGACCCCTTTTAAGTTTAAAAAATTATGTGGACTCCCATCTGATAGCATTTGGGCTCTTCAGACATATTGTTGAAAAAATGCATAATGGGGCAAAAGCAAATATGAATTCAACTGTCCTCCCTTTAAATGAATTTGTATTTTGTTAATGGCAATAGCATCTACATATATGTGAAAAAAACTGTAATGCATTTATATACGTGTGTATGACATTAATTATCAATCTACAGAAGGTAAGTTTGTTAATTTATTATATTGAATTGTGCCACCTAGTTTGTTAGAGCTTAATAAAGATAAAAATGACCATGTTTGGTGTACGTATGGATTTGTGCCCTCTTGCAATAACTAAAGTCCCTGGGCCTTCAGGCCCAGGCTGGCAACCACTGTCTCACAGGAAAAGAGACAAGCACAGAATGTCAGTGCTAGAAGGGACCTTGTTAAACCCCATTTTTCAAACAAACAACCCAAGACCCAGAAAAATGAAATGACTTGCCAAAGGATTTGTAGCTATTGGGTGGTAGATTTGGGGCTAGAGCTTGGTCTATCCCTGTGGGATCACTACAGGTCTTAGAGGCTAGTTAAACCATTCTAGGTTACAAGTATGAAGATAACCTCGTTGGAGCTGGACACTCATTCATACATGCACTTTTCTCACTAACCCTGCTTTCCCCTAGTGGGGAGTATTCCTTAGGGTTTCTCATGAATCCATACTTCTCCTTTCCAAAAGCAGATCTTCGCAATTCATTCATAGTGAGGTTTCCAAAATACCAGAAAAAGAGAACCCCAGACAAGATGTGAATTTGGATTACAAGATACAAGGAAGCTGTATTCTTAGAATTTGACCAGCAGGCATGACGCGGTAAGTGGGAGGTGGATTGCTGAAGATGAAGGGAAATAATCTTTCATTCTTCCTCCTTTATTTAGGGTGTTTGTGTTTAAGATGACAACAGTGGAAGGCAGCACATTGTAGGTCATAGAGCACTGGATTGGGAGTCAGGAGAACTGTATTCTACTTCCAGCTCTACTGTTAATTAGCTACATGATGTTAAAGCATTTACTTCCAGTCATAGGGCTTGATTTTTCTCTTCTGGAAAGTGAACAGACTCCCTTCTAGGATTATATGAAAAATGATTTTCTATTACTCATTTAATCAAAAAGTTCTATTACTCATTTAATCAAATCCCTCGAATATCCCATTTCCTAATTACTCAAGGCTTAAAACAACAAGTAACAGCAATAACAAACAAACAAACAAACACACAACCCAAACTATGTTATTTGAAAAATAACAGAATCTGGATCTGAAAGAGATGTCAAGAGATGTCTCCTGATTGAGAGGATCAGGCCTCTGACCTGTCCTCTGGCAGGTGAATGAAAAAAATCAGTTTTGCAAATCACTTTCTGTACAACAAGCTTGAAAATAGATACTGCAAACGGTATCAGCCCCATTTTACAGACAAGAAAACTGAGAATTCAAACACAGGTCTTCTGACACCAAGTTTAGTCATTCTGCCTCATTGTTTCTATGAAACCACCTAAGACAATGTTTATTCTTTTTTTAAAAAGTAACTCATTCTGGGGTGGCTAGGTTGCACAATGAATACAGCACAGTCCCTGGAGTCAAGAGGACCTGAGTTCAAATCCGGCCTCAGACACTTAGCACACTTACTAGCCGTGTGACTTTGGGCAAGTTCACTTCACCCCCAATTGCCCTCCAAAAAAAAAAAAAAAGCAAAACAAAGTAGCTCATTCTAGTATGTTTATCCTGATTGTCAAGAAATTATGAATAAATTCTTAGTTTATTTTAATTTTGAGTCTGAATAAAACCATCAAATCCCATCTCATCCATAAGTCATCTATGGGGTTCCCTAGAGTTAAATTGCAATATAAGTATAAATAAGCAGTAGTTGTAGAGTGAGTAGTTTTTCTACCACCAGCAGTATCTACCAGATAGGAGATCTAGGGTTAGAGTTTGAGTCTATCCCTGTAGGATCACCATGTTCAGGTCTTAGAGACTTGTTAACTCCTCTAATTTTAGATTGCATGTATGAAGATTACCTTGATGGAGTTGAAAACTAATTCATACATATGTTTTTCTCCCTAACCCTGCTTTGCCATAGTGGGAAGTATTCCTTATATCTTGTGAATCGATACTTCTTTCTAAAAACAGATCTTCTTAATTCATTCATGGTGAGGTAACAGAGGATCATAGAATCATCTAATTTAGCATCCTCACTTTTCAGATGAAGAAACCAAAGCTTGGTTAACCCCTGCTAAGTTAAGAGACTTGCCCCAAATCACACAGCTGGTAAGTTGAAGGCTTGGGATTTGAACCTTGTCCTTTGACTCCAAGTCCAGCACTTTTTCTATAAAGAAAGGCTTGGCAAAGTAGGTAGAAGAAAAGAACAGGAAGAGAAAAGTAATAAAGATGGAAAGAAGGAAGGAAGGAAGGGAAGGAGAAAGAGAAAGAAAACACCACGTGACTTTCAGAACAACATAGCATATTGGATCAGGAACTTATGTAATAGGCCAGAGGACCTCAGAGGGCATCTAATCCAACATGTTTACTTTATGGATAAGAAATTATCCAGAGAGAATAGATTACTTATCTGAGGTCACATAGTTACTAAAATAGAAGAACAAAAGTTAGGTTACCATTTCTAAAATCCAGCACTTCCTCTATATGGAAAGGGCTCCTGTGAGTGTGTGTGAGAGAACAGAATGGGAAAAGAAAAGAAAGAATGAAAAAAGAAAATAGAAAGAAGAAGGAGAAAGAAATCAAGTAGGAATGGAGGGAGGGAAAAGACAAGGACGAGGAAAAGGACAAGAAAGAAAGGAGTAGAAGAAGGTGGAGGATAAAAGAGAGGAAGGAAAGAAGAGAAGGGGAAAGGAGGGAAGGAAAGGAAAAAGAGAGAATAAGAAAGGAAAAGGAAAGCCCTAATGCTCCCCAGAATAAGATGGTGTAGCAAACACCCTAGCACATCCAGGATGGCCTGCTAGCACAGGTTTTTTGATCTGCTTTTCTAAAGAAAAAATAACTTTAAAGGGCTCAACAATCTTACTTTAATTACAGATAAGTACAAAGAAGTGAGTATCCAAGAAAGAATCCAATAAACAGTGCTCCAACTGCCTAAGCAGTATAATACAACCACCTACATATACCACCAGACCAGGAGAGCACCAGCTTCTGAGTAGTAGGGGGAGCTCTTAACAACCGGCAATTCAGAGGCCCATCCAGGAAATCAAAAGTACCTTCTCATGAGGGAGCCCCCAAAGCAAAATCTCACCTTGGAATATATATATACACTTTCAGCTAATAGGCTCAGAGCCAGAAGGCATCATAACCCTCATGACTCAGTGACTAATTAGCTTAGTACCAAAAGGTGTGAAAGCCTTCCTACAAGCAAGCTTCCCTGTAAGCAAGCCTTCCCCTAAGCAAGCTCCTCCTTAGGCAAATTCCTCCCCAACAGGGCTTTATGTGACTGAAATACCTTTCTACCTTTAGACTTGGGAGCACGGCTCCTGTTCCAAGGGAAAAGGGGACACATGGTCACATAGGCCTATTAATAGACAGAGAAGATCTTCCTATTCCATTAACATTACAGATGGAAAACCCAGGAGAACAGTAAGGATTTAGGTCATAGACCTGAGAATACTATAAAGGGAGAATGAAATGGGCAATAATAATTGCATCTTGTATGTATACAACACTAAGGTCTACATGGTGCTTTCCTCAAAATAGCACCATAAGTAAGGTCATGCAAATGTTATTTTAAACAATTTTACAGACAAGAAAATGGAAACTTGGAATGGTTATATGACATAGAATCTATGAACATAAAAGGACCATAGAGACCATATGGTTTGACCCTTAATTTTACAAATGAGGGAACTGAGACTCAGACACACACATGGTCACTCAGTCATCAATCGATAGAAATGGGATTTGGACTTTGGGTTCCTCGTGCCAAGGTCATTTTTCATTCTACTACTGGCTTCCATGGCTGAACTTTAGTAGATGAGAGACTGAACAGTTGGAACAGATACATCTACTTTGCTTGCATTATAATTCCTGTACAACCCAGGAGAAGATTTCCCTTCTTTTTTTCTCCCTGCTTATTGAAGCACCTTAACAGAGACATTGTAGCTCTGATGGAATAGAAATATCACTTCCATCTTTTTTTTTTTGTAGTCAGGAGAGAGGGAGAAGGAGAAGCCATACAATCTGCCCATGATAATCAAGTATCGTGGGATCACTGATTTAGTGCTAGAAGGGCCCCCATTTAACAGATGAGGAAACTGAGGCACAGATAAGTTAGGTGGCTTGCCCAGTGTTTCATAGCTTTAAAGTGTCAAAGGTGAGATTTCAAACAATCAACAAACATTTATTAAGTGCCTACTATGTGCCATGTACTGTACTAAGAGACGGGGATACAAAAAGAGGCAAAAGTCCCTACCCTCAAGAAACTAAAACTCTAATGGTAATTGGGGGAGGGGGGAAAAGATTCGAACCCAGATCTTTCTGACTCCCCATCCAGTGACCTATCTATGCTTCCTTGTGAGTTGGTATGAGAGATCCCTCCCTACTTTATTAGCCACCAGTTAGTACAAATTAATATCACTTAACACAGGAAAAAGTAGGCCACCAAAAGACCTTGTTTGTATCAAAAGCCACACTTATCATATCTCTAGGACTGACCCTGCTTGTAGCCTTCTCCCTGCCCACTGGCCTCTAAAAGGATGGTAGATGGACCTAAGATCAAAGCCAAATGTACCAGTTTGCTGAAACAGGAACCCAACCCAACCCAACCCAAATACTATCTTTCTATTGAACCATGAACCAAACTAGAATTTTTTTTTTCCTGGCAAATTATTTTGATTCTTTTAAAGACATTTGCCTTTTTCTTTATTTTCCTTCTCTTTCTCTCTTTTACTTCTCGCAGTCCAATATTCTCTACATTCCTCCATGTAACCACCTTCTAGCACTTTACAAAGTGCCCTCTTCACAATCATCCTGTGATATAAATGGTACATTCCTAATTTTCCCCATTTTACAGATAAGGAAACTGAAGTTCAGAGATGTTAGATGATTTCTCCAGTCACAATAAATGCAAATATGAGTTAGAAGTGATATTGGAGTGCTCTTTCTACTATATTCATGGTTGCCTCTCATAGAACCTGCATGATTGATGTAACAATGATGGGCATAGAACCCTAGAACTCATATATTCAACTTCTTCATTTTCTAGATGAGGAAACTGAGCCACAGGGAACTCAAGGCCACAAAAAGTCATAGTAGATAACAGAACTGGATTGAAATACTGGGTTTCTGATTCCTATCTATAGCTCATTCTGATAGACCATAAAAGGGGATCATGGTACAGAACTTAGGAATGCATAACTAGTTTTCCTCTAAAATCAAAGAAATCAGATGGAAATAAAAAGAAAAGAAAAAAAATTCCATTCTTGAAAAAAATGCTGTAGCTATATTCATTTAGAAATCTTTTCACTTAATTGATCACAATGTGGAACTGAAACATATTTTAAATGATCTGTTGTAGTTATTAAGGTTTTATGTTCCCTGTTCCCAATTAATTTTTTTGTAAAGAGATGTTTGAAATCCATTATAATTTTTAAATTATTAAATCATGCAAATGAATATTAGTGCCTACTGTCAATTTTTAAAAGAGGAATCCCTAGTGAGCTCAAACTAGTAACCCAAATTACACATTTTTAAAAGAAATGTTGAATTAGAATAAATCTGAAGTATTCAAAAGCTTCTGTTTGCTCATCTGTAAAATGAGGTAGTTGGTGCAGACGACCTCTGAGGACTCTGTCAGCTAGAAACTATCTGTGGAATCTATGGAACTGCTTTGAAAATATTCTATAAACTAGATATAAACTGAGCTGAGCTTTCTTCTGGATCAATGACCTGATATTTAGCTCATTGCATACAGGGTTTTTTGTTGTCTTTTTTTTTTTTTTAAATTTCAGAGACTGAAAAGAATTGAAGTCTCAGGTCCTCAATACTAGGCACATGTGGTACCCAGTCCACAGCTAGATTGAACAATGTTCATTCCCAAGAATATGTAAAAGAATTATCTTTTGAAAAAGAGAAGTTTGAGCTAATAAAAACCAGGGTAACTCCTAGGATCACAAGGAGAAAAAAGGAAGCAAAAATGTGTTGGTTTGGTCTATATTGGTGCTGAGGGGATCTCCAGCCAGGTCTGGCCTCTATATCAGGGGTAGGGAATCTGTAGCCTCAAGGCCACATGTGGTCTTCTAGGTCCTCAGGTACAGCCTTTTGAATGAGTCCAAGTTTTACAGAACAAATCTTTTTATTAAGAGGATTTGTTCTGTGAAGTTTGGATTCAGTCAAAGGGTCACACTTTAGAGGGCCACATATGGCCTCGAGGCTTCAGGGTCCCCACCCCGGCTCTATATTTTCTCCTAGCTCTAAAGAGAAAACTGATTTTTTTTGGGAGATGAGTGCTTGGAACAATGAGAAAGCTAAAAGATGGAATGGCTGACCATCTTCATGCTCTCTGGTAATTTCATCAGGATCACTGGCCTAACCGGTCAGAGCCAAGTCCTAATACAGAACAAAGCTTCCTCCACCAGCTTCTCTTTCATTTCTCAAGATAGATTCTTAAATGTTGGGTGTTCATACTCAAAGAAAGCCTTTCCCGGGGCGGCTAGGTGGCGCAGTGAGTAGAGCGTCAGCCCTGGAGTCAGAAGGACCTGAGTTCGGATCCGGCCTCAGACACTTAATGCACACACAAACAAAACCTAGCCGTGTGACCTTGGGCAAGTTACTTAACCCCAATTGCCCTCCAAAAGGCAAAAAAAAGAAAAAAGAAAGAAAGCCTTTCCCAATTCTCTAAGCAGGGAGATTTTTGCTTTGGTTGTATCCTGTCTAATCAGAAGATCATAGATTTAGAAAATGGAAGGCATCTGAGAGGTCATTTAGTCCAACCTCTTTCACTTTCCAAATGGGTAAAGTGAGGTCCAGGGAAATTAAATGACTTGCTTAAAATTACTCAGATAATATCAGAAGCAAGGTCTCTTAATTCCAGAGCCATATTAAGGTTCTTTCCACTGTACTGCACTGTCTCATGAAATATTTATCCCTCTCTCTTTGCATTCACCATAAACTTGCCCCTTAACCACAACTATAACATCAATATTTCATGGTTTCATGGACATGGGCATTCCCTTTGCCAGTGTAGATCACAACCCACCCATGGCTTCTCTCATGTATTAATATAGTCTACGTCTTTCTGTAAAGCCCTCCTAGAGAATTCCACTCTCTCCCACATTGTCATGGAGGCCTTCCTTGGGCTCTTTTAATATTTCATGGATACTAGCACAGCACTTGGGTTGTCCATCTGTTATTCATTACTTTTGCTATATGCCCGGCCCACACCTTTTTTCAGTCACAAATGTCTCTGATGATGTCTTTTATACCACTTCTCACATGCAAATTGTCATTGGTAATATGCTAAAGCCTGCTTACACCCACTGTGTGTCCCTCTGTTACTCATTGGGTCACCTGTAATTTTGACTCTTTTGAGATCATTATGTTCCAGCGTTCTTTGTATAGCATTGCTAAGACAATATTGATGTGAACAAGACTTAAAAAAAAAAATCAGGGATCAGCATGGGATTGCTGACTGAGTTCAACCCAACAAATGTTTTGCCAGATGTAATCCATGACCATCTCTTCCTCATCTTCAATTCTGGCCAACTTATGGTATATCTATAGCATTTGTCTAAGAAAGATTCATAGAATCATAGATTTAGACACTGGAAGGAATCATAGTGTTCATGGAATACAATCCCTTCATTTTAACAAATAAAGAAACTGAGGCCAGAAATGTTGAATGACTTGTCTAAAGCTGAGGCAGAACTTCGAACCCTGATCCTCCTGACTCCAAGATCAGCACTTGGTTCACTACATAATACTGTAAAACAATTCAGTAGGCTTCCTTTAAGGAAAACTAAAATCCCATCTTTTATAGGAAGCCTTGCCTAACCCCACTTTATTCTAGTGCCTTCTTTCTTTTTTTTTTTTTTTTTTTTTTTTTGCTTTTTTGGAGGGCAGTTGGGGTTAAGTAACTTGCCCAAGTGTCTGAGGCTGGATCCGAAAACTCAGGTCCTCCTGACTCCAGGGCCGACGCTCTACTCACTGCGCCACCTAGCCGCCCTTCTAGTGCCTTCTTTCTGTTCATTATTTTCTATTTATTTTGTACATAGCTTGCTTTGCATATATTTCTTTGCATGCATCTCCCTGATTAGATTAAAACTCTTTGAGGATAGGGATTGTCTTTTACCTCTTGCTTTTTCCAAGACTTTGTGCTGCCAGACCAGACCTTTATGATGCTGTCTGCCTGTCCATTTGAACTTCTACCAGTTCCCTGACTCTATGCTATCTGCTAGGACCTTTGCTTGTTGCCCACTTCCAGTACTGACTCTGAAGTCAAAGCACTTGGATTTAAGCCCTGCTCCTCCTGATTTTTATTGCCTTAGGTGAGCCGTTTAAACTTTTTTAGTTTCTTTAACTGTAAAATAATGGGGTAGGGAGAGGGTGTCAACTAAGGGACCTCTGAGGAGCCCTTCAGTTTATGATCTATGATCTTATTTACACCTGTGGGCTGCCTATCTGGACCTTCTCTTATTAATTTCTACTTTAACCTTTCTTGATTTATTGTCCACCCCTGGGATTCCTTGTCCATCCTTTTGGTCCTGGCCTATCCTTGTTGCAAGCTGAAACCCATTTGGGACAAGAAGAAACCTTTTGACAGTACAAAGATTCTACAAAGGGTTTTTTTTTTAAGCAATTGGGGTTAAGTAACTTGCTCAAGGTTACACGGCTAGTCATTATTTGTGTGTGGGTGCTCATTTTCTGAGGCCGGATTCGATCTCGGGTCATCCCAACTCCGAGGCTGGAGCTCTTACTCACTGCGCCACCTAGCCGCCCCTCTACAAAGGGTTTTGATACTACTCTTGCCTGGTACTTCATTTCATCCTTTGAGTTTCTGAGGTCCTATTTCATTGGTACTGATGGGGTACAGACTCTGGGAGACCCTTTGAACTCTCCTTGAATCTTTCCACTTGATGAGGCATTTACCTGAGGTCATAAGGCTTTCATTATCACTAGGCACAAATCTCTGTATCTCTTAACCTAGCCCCTAGATTCCCCGCCCCCCCCCCCCCATTGTCCAGCTACTTCCCACCCTTGATCCTATCAAAATATCTATACCCAAATCTGTTACCCTTAAACTAATTTAGCCCTCCATTGTCTGTCATCTCCAGGTAGCCTTCAGCTATTTCCCATCCTTAATTCCATTCCTGGAGTCTAATCTCAGTGTCATAAAGACCCTCCTTAGACTCCTCCTCAAGACCCTCCCTAAATCTCTCCTCTAGACCACCTCTAGATCCCTCCCACAGTCTTTCTGTATATAAGATCCATCTTGCCTCCATGAAGGCACTGAGATTCAATCTAGTTCAGACTCAGTCTGTGTCAGATTGTTCTGGCCTGCTTGTCAATATAAGTGTCACAAATACTTAGGCTCATTAAGAGTCTTTAATAAACTTTGTTTTACTTTGACTGAGAGAAGGCTTGAGTCAAATTCATTTGGCAGGACCCAGCATATTGGTATTTTGGGGTCTTGAGCACCCCTAAACCCTAAACCTCAATAGTACCATGAGATATTACTATAAAATGAGTGTTTTTATAAATAGTTATAGCATAATTTATACAACCAAATGAGAACTGTCCTCTTTAAAGGGAAAGGTTTTTACATGCATTCTAATGATGCTGCCTTTACTCAAAAATTTTTTTGACATTCCTCTTTTGGGAATGAAACCTAGAGAGATGAGGATTTTAAGGATGACTGTGATCAACAGTGTCAAATGCTGAAGAGAGGTCAAGATGGATGATGAGCTTTGAGAAAAGGCCATTAGATCACTAGCAACTTTGGAGAGAGAAGATTCAGTTGAATGGTGAGGTCTGAAGTCAGATTGTAGAGAGTTAAAAAGAGAGTAAGAGAAAAAGAGGTAAGGACACCTACTCTAGATGTCTTTCCCAATGAGTTTAGCCCCCAAAGGGAGAAGAGCCATGGGGTGATATTTATCAGGTAGAGAGCATTTTTGGAGGATGGAAGAGATATGAACATGTTTGTAGGCAGTAGGGAAACAGTCAATAGAAATGGAGAGATTGAAGGTAAGTGAGAGATTAAGGATGATAGATATTGTAGGACTGGAGAAGAGCAAACATTATGTTGATTTTCAGAAAATGAAAAAGAAGGTAGATAATTTAAGCTTGTGAGCGCATACCAATTCCTGGAAAAAAAACCCCCACAGCATATCATTAAAGGAATGACTTCTGAGTGTTGCAGACTGTTGAGAGAGCAACAGTAGCCAAATTATAGTTCAGAGGATGTTAACAGATCAACTGGGTGTTTTTCTGGAGCTTTCATCATAACTGGAAAATCTGTCTAGAGGGGAGCAGGGAAGTAAGGCAGAGTAGCAGATTGGTGAGAACCAGGGAACAAGAACAAAATCAGATCCAAGGAATCAAGACATGAATAAAGTGATCACAGCAAGAATCAAGACTAGCCTCTGCTATGGCCAGTAGTTTGGTTTGCACCCCCAGAAGTTCACATTCTGGGGGAGGGTGTTCTTGTGTACACACACTTCTCCTACCTGCGAACAGTTTTGAATCTGTGTCAGTGCTGGAGTCTGCAGCATGGGATCCATTAAAAACATGTCATGGCAGACTGATTTCATCTCCTCTTGTCTTACAGGGTTTTGAGATTATTAGATCAAGGAACAGTCATAGATATCGTTTACCTGATAAGAAGGCACTTGGCGAAGTCTTGTAGTGAGATAAAATATGAGAAATGGGTATTAAATGGGAGTGCAGTTAGGTGGCTTCAGGACTGGTTGAACAGATAAACCCAAAGAGTGATGGTGAACGGCTTGACATTAACTTGACTAGAGGTGTTTAGAGGAGTGACATAGGACCAACATTATTTATCAATGGCTTTCGATAAAGCCATTGACACAAAACTGAGAAAGATAGCTAACATTCTGGATGACAAAACTGGTGTCCCTCCCAAATTTTAACAGGCTAGGAGGAAGCACTGATTCTTTCAGGAAAGCATGAATACAAAGTATTATGCTTGGTATAAAAAGAAAATGAACTCTATGAGTATAGGATGCAGTGGGTATATCAATGTAGCATTTCTATAGAAACACTTGAAGGTTTTCAAGGACTGAAAGCCTAAGAGAAGTCGACAGAGTAACATGGCAGCTGGAACTAGCCCATAGTCTTGGCAAACTAGGTATTTGGTAGGAACAACTAGGTGGTGCAGTGAATAGAGCACTGGTCCTGGAGTCAGGAGGATGTGAGTTCAAATCTGGCCTCAAACACTTTAACACAAATTAGCTTGTGACCTTGGGCAAGTCACTTAACCCCAATTGCCCTCCAAAAAAAAAAAAAGCAAACTAGGTATTTGTTGTAGAGCTTCTATGTATTAGAGGGAATAAAAATTGTAGGACCATTATCCCTTATATATATAGAGAGAGAGTTGGAAGGGACCTCGGAAACCATCTATTTTAACCATTTCCTTAACCAAGGTCAAATAGGTTGCAAACTTCAGAAGCAGAATTTGAACACGGAACCTATTATTCTAGCAGGGGTTCTTTTTTGGAATTAAATTTTATTTTTCAATCAATCAAAATCTGCCTTCTCTCCCTTGTCTTTTTTCTTCCCCATTCCCATCAAGAACAAAAGAAAAATAAAATCCATGTTATAAACATATATAGTCAAGTAGAATAAATTCCCACACTGGCCATTAAAAAAAAACAAAACAACTATGTCTCAAACTACACTCTGAGTGTCTCACTTTCCTGTTAGTTGGTAGTTAGCATATTTCATCATGAGTCCTCTGGAATTGCAGTTGGTCATATATTGATCAGAGGTCCTAAGTACTTCAAAGTTGTTTGTCTTTACCACATTGTTGTTGTATAAAATGTTCTCCTGGTTCTGCTCTGAATCAGGGGTTCTTAACTTCGAATTCATATACTACAGATATATTTCAGGATGTCCATGAACTCACATGAGGAAAAAAAAGATATTTTATCCTCACTAACCTTTGGTTTTCTTCTTAATCTTATGTATTCTCTTTTATTTTTAAATAGTATTTTGTTTTCTCCAGTTACATGTAAAAATAAATTTCAACATTCATTTTTATAAGATTTTGAGTTCTAATTTTTTTCTCCCTCCCCTCCTTCTTTCCCAAGATGGCAAGCAATCCGATATAGGCTTGTATTCCCTTTTATGAATTTGAAAACATTAACCCAAGAAAGATAGGCTTCACCAGACTGCCAAATGGGATCATGTCACAAAAAAGCAAAGAATCCCTACTCTAGAGCAAGTGTTCTTTCTGCTATGCCAGTAACTCAAAGATAAGGCCCAGTTTTAGCTAAAAAAAAAATGCAACAGTGATTCTTTCAATTGTATTTTTAAAAATTGTAGTGTTTGGGAGGAGAGAGGTAGAATCTTGATCAACTCTGCCCTGCTAAGACTACATCTGAGATCTGGTCTCCATTCCTGGGTGCTAGATCTATGGGAGAACATTAATAAGTTGGAATGTATCCAGAGGGAGAGGACTGCAAAAGAACTTGAAACCATTCATAATATGAAGACCACTTGAAATAATTGGGGATGTTTAGCCCAGGGAAGAGAAGACTCAGGGGAAATATGCCTTAAACTATCTAAAGAGTTGTTATATAGCAGAAAGATTTGTTTTGCTGGACCTTAGAAGGCAGTAGTACCAGAGGTTGGCTGTTATAGGGAGGCAAATTTCGGCTTGATATATGGAAAAATTTCTTATCAATTATGCCTATCTAGAATTAGAGTTAGTTGTGTCAGAAGGTAGTGAGTTCCCTAGCATTAGAAGTCTTCAGGTAGATTGCTCGACCACCAGGAATAGTGAAGAAAGGATTCTTATGTATGGAAAGGTTAACCTGTCATGACCTTTGAGGTTGCTTTCCATGCCAAAATTTTATTTTTCTAAAATTGTTATAAAATTACAACTTTATTATATCTTTATGGCAGAAAGACATCACTAAAGGTCTTGCCCATGTCATATACTATCTCTGTGATCCTGGACAAGTCACATAACTCTTAGAACCCAACTTTCTAAGACTAGAAGTTACAAAGATGGTGAAAATTAATAGAGGAAATTCCTTACTAGGAACTCCCTGCATCAATAAAAGCATGGTAACATACATGGGCACACACACACACACACACACACACACACACACACTCACACACAATTCTAAAAAAGGAATCTCTCAAAATGTTTAAAGTGATGACCAAATAATTTGAATTATTGCATAACTTCCCAAGAGGATTCATTTGAAGGGGGAAGACACTCATTTGGATGTGTAAGTTCTGGTACATTTATTATATCTATTCTCAGTTGTATTTCTATTGACCTCACAGATGGTGTTGATCTATAACAAATGTACCAGAACTTATTGTCATTGTTGGGGCGGCTAGGTGGTACAGTGGATAGAGTGCCAAGCCCGGAGTCAGGAAGACTCATCTTCCTGAGTTCAAATCTAGCCTCAGACACCAACTAGCTATGTGACCCTGGGCAAGTCACTTAACCCTGTTTGCCTCAGTTTTCTCATCTGTAAAATGAACTGGAGAAGGAAATGATGAACTGCTCTAGTATTTTTGCCAAGAAAACCTCAAATAGGGTCATGAAGAGTTGGACACAACTGAAATAACTGGACAACAAGTTCTGGTACATTGGTATAGATCAGTCTCATGGAAAATCTCATGAGTATAGTTCATATATACTTAGTTTGGCATAGTATTAAACCAATTGATTGTGCCATGACTGCCATTGGCAATGGCACCAATTTAAATTATTCAAAAACAAGTATTTTAAAGTGATTTCAGTATGCAAAGAGTCTGTGCCACGTGTACCAATGTAACAAACCAGTGCTAAATTCAGATTTTTGCAACCTGTTGTGTGTTTGTATCTCCTTGAATGAATGTTCTAAGGCCCTGTTCTTTCTAAATTTCTTCTTTGTTATCAGTAGCTCTTCTTTTCAGTCTGTAACATCATACTCTCTAGAGGATGCCCTTTTTCCTGCCTCTGAACAAAAGCATCTTAGAAAGCACTGACAATTTTTCCCCCTTTTCTTACTGTACCTTACTTACTTACTTTTCTTACTGTACTTACTCTTTCTATACCAAATCAGTGACCTCAGATCTGCCATCTTGGCTCCTTCTTCACAGACTCCTTTTTTCACAGGTTCTGATCCCCAGAGGAAATCTCCCCTCTCCTTCACATGGTATAACGGTATAAACACTAGATTTGGAGGCAGAGCACAGGAGTTCAAGTCCCAGCATTTCCACTCACTAGCAAGTTTCTCTACCTCTCTGATTCCCCATTGCATTCCTAAGGACCTCACAGATAGTATTGTGAGGATTACAATGTTATCTTGCGAAAGTTATAAAGGAATACTTTATATTAGTGTTTTCTTAAGGCTTTAAAAATTAATTATTTTTCAATTAACAATAAATTTTCCTCTCCCTTTTACCTCTTCCTCCTGTTGGGGAAAAAGTCCCCACAAAACCCATCTAACAAATATACAAAGTCAAATCAAGCAAATTCCTGGATTGGCCATGTCCAAAAATATGTCTCAATCTGCACCTTGAGCTCATCACTGCTCTGCCATTATTAACCCTCTGGATTCATGCATGGTTGCTCATTGCATTGATCAGCATTCTTAGGTCATTCAAAGTCATTTGTCCCTTCATAAAGCTTAATTTGTTATAGAAATGTCAATTATTATCATAACATGTCTGCAGCACTGCCCCTAGGTGTCCTCAGCTGAACAGCTCAAGGTAACCTCCTCCCCCCCCCCCCCCACCCAACACTTTCCATTGCCTTACTTTGTCCCATTGAGATCTTCACATACATGGCTGCATTTTAAAATGCAACTTGCAGGGATATCTACTACAACTAAAAAAGGAAAAAAGGTACCTTTGACCCCGTGTCTTGGGTGAATGACCTGAATTTTTAATCTTCCCTTCTGTTTGGATTTTAAAGAAAATAGGCTATTCCCCCCGCCCCCACCAGAATCTCTTTAGAGAGTTCCCAAATCAACAGTAATGGAGGGTATAAATATTCGATAAAAATCCCTCACTGAGACACAAATGGAAAGTACTTTGTTGTATTCATCTTTGTCATTGTTCCTTTTCAAGCTACACAGTAATATTCGTATTGGCAGCTGATGAAAAGCTTTTGACAAGATAAGTTAATAAGCTGCCATATTCATAGATAAATAAATGTAATCTTCTTAAGGTCAGGGTAGAGAGGAAAACATTGGATTAAAGGATGGAGTATCCCTAGGGACCGGAAAATGGGCACACCCATTGGTGTATTGAGTAAGAAAATGTATCTTTCCCACTGTTACTGAAATCACTGGTAAAGAGAAATGGTATCATGAGTTGTGCGTGGGTGTTTCAAGCAGCCACTGTTGTCAGTGAATAGTCAGGGACTGAGCAAGTTCTAGAAATTCCATTTCTGTTTCATGGCTGCTATAGACACTTTATGTATAAGAGGTTTTGAAAAACAAATAAAAATACCTAGACGGAACTCACCCTCTCCCAAGTGAATTAGTCATAGGACTTAGAAGTGGAAATTAGATCAATTCTTGTTTGGCTCAGCCAGTTTGCCTTTTTCAAACAGAGGATTCCTGTAAGAGGGGCTGCAGAAATTAAACCCAATAAAAGTTTAATTAAATAGAAGGGTTTAGAGGACTAAAGGTCTGGCCCAAGGAATGAAATTGTTTCCTGTTGTTTGAGTCATGATTGTGAGACCTTTAGATCCACAATATTAAAACTTGACATGGGTTAGAGTACAAAGAAATGGACATTTGAGAATACCCAGGGGTCTGTTTGGGAATACCATCGGGTATTATTTCATGGAAAGGGTCCCCAATCTGATATTCTTTACACGTACCTTTCCTTCAGCTGAAGTTATGAAGTTATTCCACTAAGAATAGCCTGTAAATAAGACATTATAATAGCTTAATATGAACTCTCAACTTATAAAAGCAAATTCTTTCATATATACATATCACCTCTGATCCTTAAAACTAGCATTTTAGAGGTCTTTTACCCATACATGCATATATAACAAAAATGAATTGATGTTACAGTGGAAAGAGTCCTTGCTCTTATTAGGGGTACTTAATTGGAATTCTGCCTCTGTCTCTTGTTACCTGTGTGACCTGGAGCAAGTCTTTTTACTTCTTCAAGTCTCAGATTCCTCATCTGCAGGCTGTAAGTCAGTCAAAAAGCATCTACTAAGCATCAGTTACTATGTGTTAACCACTGTGGTAAATTCTGGGAACACAAAGAAAGACAAAGGACTCCCTGATCTTAAGAAATTCATATATTCATATGCAAGTTACTTAACCCCAACTGCCCTCCAAAAGGCAAAAAAAAAAAAAAAAAAAAAGAAAAGAAAAGAAAAGAAAAAAAAGAAATCCATAGTCATAGTCACAGGGGAAGATAGCATGAAAACAACTATGTAGAAAGAAGATGGGATAAATTGGTATTAATCAACAGTGAAGAGGTACAGCATTCAGAGGGGTTGGAAAAGACTTCTTGTAGAAGGTGGGATCTTAGTGAGACTCTAAGGAATCCAGGGGACCCAGAGGCAATGATGGGGTGGAGGGGAGGATTTCAGACATGGGGGGCAAGCCAGGGAAAACACCCAGAGTTGAGAGATGGCATGCCATATATAAGGAACAGTAAGAAGGCCAGGATGGCTGGATCCCAGAATATGTGGAGGGCAATAATGTTTAAGTATGTGAGAAATCAATCACAAGAAGGAATTTTGAGTTTAAAAGATCCTCCTTTTTGTAGAAGGATTCATCCTTTAGGACTAAATAACAAAGAGATAAATGATCTCTTCCTTCCAATTCAGATGGAAAGCATTGCTTCTAATCTAGGAAACGATCAATTTATTCTTTTTTCCCCTTCTTGTTAAGATTAGGCTCATTTGGGTCATCTTTGTGCTATCCAAAAAAGTACTTTAAAGCACCAAGGATATGAAGGATGCTAACGAGGAACTAGTGGGAGAGTAGAACGATGTATAGGGATAGTTCATACTGTCAAGGAGACTAAGAACTAGTAGACTCCACATATTGTAGAATCCAGCAATACTGACCTTCTTGCTGTTCCTTGCATACGACATGCCATCTCTCAAGTCTGGGTATTTGCACTGGCTTGTCCCTCCTGTCTGGAATCCTCCCTCCTCCCCCCATCATTGCCTTCTGGCTCCTCTGGCTTCCTTTGAGTCTCAGCTAATTTGCCTGAAATAAGTCAAATCATTTTCTAGATGGGTCACATGGTATAGTGGGAAGAATTCTGGGACTAAAACCACAGGACCCAGGTTCAAATCATGCCTCCAGAGGTTTACTGCTTGTGGGACTTTCACAACCTCCTTGGGCCTCAGTTTCCTCATTTGTATTATAAGAAGCTGGACTCAATGCCTTTGAGGTTCCTTCTAGCTCTGTGATTCATTTGACTTGGCTTCCTCAACTTAGAGCTTGGTGTTCAGATTTCTATCCTTGTAAACAAGGGTCTTTCTCTGAGAGAGGAGTCATTTCTACAAGGTGCAAAAGTCAAAGTCCTTCAATATCTTATTCTCTGAGCTGTATCTGTCTTCCAATGGGTTTTTCCTCCTCCAGCAAGTTTTCTAGTTTAAGGGTGTGGTTTTTGTCCTCAGGACAGAATTTCCAGATGCATTTTGGCATCTTTCTTCATGGGCAAAAGGCCAGGGCTTCCTGCCAATCCTAATTACAGAGTATCCCAATAAAGCTGTGAAATTCTGAGTTTGATCTTGGTAGTAATGGTTCAGGATGTTTGCAATTTCCCAAACACCTCTTGGACCTTTCCTCAGCCATGCCTTTGCTCTGCCTGGAAAGCTAGCTTTGAGCTCTGCTTTTTAAAATACTTTCATCCTTTGAGGCAGAGCTTATACATTACTTCCTCCCAAAAGTCATTTCTGCCCACCCCAGTCAGAAGTGATCACCACCTCTGAACTCATGTGCCCTTTTAGAATATTCTGCCTTATTAGCTTTTCCTGTATCAGTCTTTTTTCCCCTATTAGACTGTCAACATCCTGGGGACAGAGACAGTTACCGGTACATCTTTATATCCACCACAGTTTGAGAGGTGCTTTGAAATTTTCAATAAATATTTGTTGTAGATGCTGAATAAATAAATAGATGGTCCTTTCCCCTAAAAATCTTGATACCCTTGACCCTGATAACCTGGCTCTATTTTCCTCTTCAGTGCTGTCCCTGACTTGAGACAGAATAAACAGGGTCAGAAAGGTTATCCATCACATTCCTAATTCTGCTCTTCCCCCACCCCAACCCTGCTCATACCCACTGGTCTCCCTACTACTGGAAGAAGAGAAAAGACTGAGAAGAGGAGAGGGGGATAGGAAGAAAAGAGACTTGGAGCTCCATTTCCAAACTGGATGTCCCTTGGTCATCTCCAGTTCAACATGTTCAAAACAGAGCTCTTCGTCTCCCTCCTCCCCCACTGAAATTTGTTAATTTTGTTAAAGTCATCACCATTTGCTCCCTTCTCAACCTTCTCACCACACATATCTAAAATAGTTGTCAAATCTTGCCTTCTCTATCTCCACAATTTTCTTGACTCTAATCCCTTCTTTCACACAGTCACTGCCTTAGCTCAGTTCCTTATCACCTCTCACCTAATCTGTCTCAATTATCTACTCTCTCCAATATAGCTATCTCCATACAACTGCCAAAGGGGTTTTTCTTAAATGCAGGTGACTATATAACTTCTCTACTCAATAAATTTCAATGCCTCATGGCTAGTTAGTGATAAAACTAGTGTTAAAACCTAGGTCTTAAGAAAATCTGTAACTCAAAATCTTTGGGAAATGAGTGTTGAAAACTAAAAATAAATTAAACAAACAACCAACCAAAAACCACCCAAGGTCTTCTGACTCTCAGTCCATAATCTTTTGTAAGGAGCAAAGTAAAACAGTATCGAAGAGGTAGAGAAGGAGTTGTCAAACTTCTATCAGTCTCAGTTTCTTCATAAACTAGGAAAATAGTAAGCTAGCATATGTGATTTCTCAGGACATCTTACTTAGCTCCTTGGGCTAAGGTCCCTTTCAGTTCTAAATCTTGTGATTTATGTAGATGGGAGACTATATTGGCATATATTTCAAAGGGCTTTCCATCGGATCTCAATAAGGAAAGGCAACTTTCTTTACTGTAGATCACAGTATTTGAATCATTTAAGTGGATGATCTGAAACCATCTGATTCAGATGTGGACTTCCTAAGTAACAGCGATTTTATGGGGTTGGTCACTTCTTCCCTTCTAGATTCATGGGCCCTGCCTACTCAGTAAATGGTGCTTCACTAAACCACTGCCACCTCTTTCCCTCAAAACATAATGGACGGAAGCTAGGTGGCACAGTGAGTAAGAGCACTGGCCCCGGAGTCGGGAGGACCCAGGTTCAGTTCCGGCCTCAGAAATTGAGCACCCACACATAAATAATGACTGGCCGTGTAACCTTAAGCAAGTTACTTAACCCCAATTGCTTAAAAAAAAAAAAACACATAATGGAGGCAGCCTAGGCCCTGAGCCTAAGAGCCCAGGGAAGAGAAACCACTGTCCAAGCTTCCAGCCATCATCAATTCTTGTGGAGATGCTAGCTGGCAACTGCTTCTACAGGTGCTGTGAACTCCTGTCTATTCAGCAGCCACAGCTACTGAAGACCCAGAAAAGAAAGTCCTCAATACCAAGGTCTTTGACACAGTCACTACCAAGGTCCTTGGCCCAGTCACTATCAAGGTCTTTGGCATTGTCACCTGCCTTGCCCTTCAATCCTAAGAAACACAACACTTCTATCTGACTTGAAACATCCTATACATGAGGTCTCCTTTGTTAGAACTTCAGCTCCTTGAGACACTATCTTTTATATTTGTATGCCTACCAATTAGTTCAGTGCTTTGTATGTAGAAAGCACCTAATAAACTTTAAAAATATTATTCAATCAGGTCAAAACACTGTCATTTTGGGCTTTGAGGCTGTCCCTCTGTTCTCAAGAAATTTTTATAGTCTTCTTCTCCCACTCAACCTTTACAGTCACACTTGGGGACTTTAATCTATCTATATGTTGATATCTCAACAAACACCCAATCTTCCCAATTCATCACCTTCCTTAATTCCTGTGACCCATATTTGCATTCCATCTGAGTCACACACAAGGATGGAATAATGGGAAGGCCTGACAGGCTGATCTAAGGTTAGTTCAGGAACAAAACGACAAACACTTCAACATTTAACAAAAGGAGGTCTTCTTAGTCAAAGCACAAAAAAGATAGTCAACAAATAGGCTTCTATTACTACTACAACTAGTTAGCATTTATATAGCACTTATTTTAAAGTTAAGGGACTTGCCCAGGGTCACACTGCTCCTAAGTGTCCAAGGCCAGATTTGAAATCAGGTCTTCCTGATTCTACATTCAACATTCTCCCCAGTGTAACACCTAGCTTCCTTTACTAAGTATGGATAGAAACACCTTCTGTCTGAGCTGAAACATGTCTGGTTAGCAGGACAGCGTATAGTGATCTGCTTGCTCTCAAGACATCCTTGAAGTCCAAAGGGCCCCAGTTACACATGGGTGGCCCTTTTCATGCCCTTTGGTGATGAGGAAGCTATAACAATATACTCAGAGGTCAGTAGAAAACTGCATCAAAGGAGACTGGGCTTGAATCTTACTTAACACATTGGGCTAATCTCATCTCAAGGACAACTTCCTTACCTTTCAGGGAAAGAATTATACTAACTTTTATGGGAGGTGGATGGGGTCCGTGGCAGATAGGGCTACTATTACAGATTATTATACCTTATATCTCACCATCACTAATAATTGTGTTATGATTCCGAAATTCTTTAAATTCTTTGATTCATCCTAACCATAATCAAAACAGAATTTCTCTTCCCCCAGCCCTCAACTTGGTCTTCCTTTAAACTTCCCCATATCTGCTGAGGGTGTCAGTATCCTTTTAACCATCCAGGTTCACAACCCTGAAATCACCTTTGCCTTTTTTATCCCCTTTATCACTCACATCCAATCAGTTATCAAGCTTTGTCTACTTTACCTCCTCAACACATCCCACAGCCATGGCCCCTTCATTCATCCAACCACTGCTTTAATCCAGGAGCTCTTTGTCTCTTGCCTGGACTATGAATGAATGGATGGATGGAAAAACCATTGATTAAGCACTTACTATATACAAAGCACTGGAAATACAAATAGAAAAGTAAGACAGTCTCCACTCTACCTATCATAATAACCTCCTAAATTGTCTGCTCTCTTTCCAGCCTTTGTTCTGTGCAATCCACTTTCTACGCAGCTGCCAAAACACTCTTCCTAAGGCACATATCTGACCATGTCATTCCCCAGCTCAACAATCTTTAGTGCTTCCCTGTTGATTCTAGTATAAAATACAAACTCCTCCATGTGTCATATGAAGCCCATAACAATCTGGCTCCAACCAATATTTCCAGACTTATTACATATAACTCCCCTTCATGCACTCTCTACTTTCCAGTCAAACTGATAGAGCAACTGCTTAGGATTTCCCCTCCCCCCTTTCTCCTCTTTCTTCTTCTTTCTCTCTCTGTCTCTCTCTTTTCTCTCTCTTCTCTTTCTCTTCTGTCTCTATCTATATGTCTCCCTCTACCTTTGCATAGGTTATCCCTCACCTTAAAAAAAGAACATTTATTAAGTCCCTACTATATGCCAGTCCCTGTGCTAAGTGCTTCTGCAATATTACCTCATTTGATCCTCACAACAATTCTGTGAGGTAGGTACTAGTATTATCCCCATTTTATAGTTGAGGAAACTGAGGTATACAGTTCAAATGACTTGCCCAGGTTCATACAGCTAGTAAGTGCTTGAAGCTGGATTTGAACTCAAGTCTTCCTGATTCTAGACCCAGCATTCTATCCACTGTACCACTTCACTTTCTTTCACCAAGGATTCACTCTCTTTTCATCTCCATTTAGAATACTTACCTTCCTTCAAAGGTACGTTCAGAATCTATGTCCTCCATGAAGCCTTTCCAATTGGTCCCATTTGTTAGCACTCTCCCTCTCCAAATGGCATGTCATAAGAACATGGAGAATTAGAGGGGACCTTAGCAGTCATCTAGTCCAACCTCCTAACCCCCTCATTTTATAGATCTGGAAACTGAGACCCAGGAAAGCTAAGTGACTTGCCTGAGGTCACAAGACAGTAAACGTTAGAGATGGGATTTGAACTGTTCTTTCCACTCTACCACACTATCTCCCATATTTGTGTGTATTATTTTATTCTCTTGCACCAATGGAATATAAGCTTCTTTTAGGCAAGGACTGGTGTTTTTATTTTTGTATCTCAAGCACTTAGCCCAATGCTTTGCACACAGTAGATAGTGTTGAATTGAATTGAAAAACAGCAATGTTCAGAATTAATCATGTAAAATCTCCTAGTACTGAGTACTAGACTTTGAATGAGTTTTTTTTTAATAATCTAGGATTTGACACCAGCTGTGTGATCATGAATGAGTCACTTAAGATCTCTGAGTCTTAATTTCCTAATCTGCAAATCAATCAATTGATTTATTAAGTGCCTACTATGTGACCGATATGGTGCTAGGTCCAAGGATACAAAGACAAGATAAAACATTCCTAGCCTTCAAGGGACTTATATTCTATCTGTGCAGGAGAATTAAAGGTGAATTAAATGGCAATTTAATACATGTAAAAATGTAATAAATGTGAATATATAAACATACTAATGAGATAATATGTACAAAATGCTTCACAAGCCTTAAAGTCCTATACAAATGTTATCTATAATTATTTCATTACCTACCTCAGAAGATTGTTGTGGAGAAAACAATTTGTAAACATTAAAATGCTATGTAAATATGAGTTATTATTTCTCTTGGCATCTAGCACAGCACTCTGCATACAGTAGGTTCTTAATACATGTTTGTTGAATTGAATTACAATCTGTTCCTTTCTAAAGAAGGAAAACATGTTTTTGAAAGGCTGTTTAACTGACAAGGAGGATATTAATAAATGACATGCAAATTTCTTAATTTCGCTTTGGCTGGATGTAATTGCTACTTCTGAAATGCAGGCTGGTGCTGGCTCTCAGTTTTTTTTTTTTAAGCTTCTTAAGACTTGGATATGGGCTGGCTCAACCTGTTAAACTTTGGTTGGGGGGACATGGGTTAGGGGAAATTCAGAATCCTATGTTCAATGCTCTGGGGGAAGGCAAGACCAGGGACAAATCTGAGGAGGGGAAAGAGGTTTAAGTGGGAAACCAAGTGTCTTTGTTTTCAAGCTGCATCTTGGGTTGATATCCTGTGAAGCTTTTACTGAAAAGCTGCCTAATGTGCTTTTTATAGCAGTGTCATTTGCACATGAGAAAGAAATTTCATTGATCATGCTTTTTACATACAACTTTTTTGTTTCTGTTGCTCCTTTTGATCTAGGTGCTGACTTTGACTCCTGTATTTGCTTCTCAGGGGTTGAGTGACTCCACATTTTATTCCTTTTGCTATTATGAAAGAACCCCACTAAGGAGTGGCTAGGTGGTGCAGTGGATAGAGCATTGACTCTGGAGTCAGGAGGCCTTGAGTTTAAATCTGGGCCTCAGACACTTGACACTAGACACTAGCTGTGTGACCCTGGGCAAGTCACTTGACCCTGGTTGCTTTGGGAGGAAAAAAAGAAGAGCACTGAGCTTTCCCTTGGCCATTCTTTTGCATATGGAAGATAAAAAGCCAACTGCAGTTGCTAGATGCAGCTAGCATCTAGGCAGCTAGGTGGCTTGGTGGATAGAAGGCTAGGCCTAGAGTCAGGAAGGTTTATCTTCTTGTGTTCAAATCTGGCCTCAGACACTTATGAGCTGTGTGACCCTGGGTAAGTCACTTAACCCTGTTGTCCTTACTTTCTTCTTATGTAAAATGAGTTGGAGAAGGAAATGGCAAACCACTCCAGTATCTTTGCCAAGAAAACCCCAAGTGGAGTCAAGGACATGACTGAAACAACAGAATAACAATTGCTGGAAGGAGGATGGGTGGCCACACACATACACACACACAGACCCAGTAGTGGAGCACTGGATAAAGGGATAAGCATTGGGAGTGGGTAGGAGTGGGGGTAGGGCTACTATTAAGAACCAAGAATAACAACAATCTGATAAGTTATTGGGCCTTATTAATAATAATGCAGTGGCTACGATAATGATAGCTTATATTTGTACATGACAGTTTCGGGGTCACAATAGACTTTGCATATATTGTTTGACCTTTACAATAACCCCTGACATAGGGGAAGAAAATCTCATCCTCCCTGTTTTACAGATGAGAATACTGGGGCTCAGAGAATTTTAGAGGCTTTCCTAAGGTTGCACATAGGTCCCTAGCAGAAAAACCATGTACATTGTTGCTGCTTCACTCTATAGTTTTCTGTGATCCCAGGGAATCTAGAGCTAGAATCAAGCTAGAGGAGGCAGTTATCACCAAGAAAACTGAGAACAATGCTGTTCTCTCCTTACCTTACAAATGAGTGAATAGCAGAAGGTATAAGTGTGCTTCATTTTTCTACTCTATTCAAGAAGAAAAGTAAGTTGGTTCACTGATTACTCATCCCTGTCACTGTCAAGATGCTGATCATAACTTTTCTGTATTGATTTGTTTGGGTCCCAAGTTCCCTCTCATTTTCCCTCTTCCTCTCCCTTGTAATCATAGTGTGTCTTTAGACAGCAGAATATACATATAGTAGGCATGATCTTTGCCATAGGTTAGATATTAGGCAAATGTAAGAAATAGAGACAATAACCTTATTCTGTATTAATATATTTTACCAAAGAGTCAATGGTTTCTCAGTGAGTTTGGATGCCTGAAGTTCACCATCCTTCAATTGACAAGCACTTGTTAAGTGCTTATTGTATGTAAGCTCTGGGGTTCAAAGAAATGGAGACAAAAAGAGTTCCTGCCCTCAAAGAGCTTATATTCTTTTTTTTTTTTTTTTTAAGCAATTGGGGTTAAGTAACTTGCTCAAGGTTACACAGCTAGTCATTATTTACGTGTGGGTGCTCATTTTCTGAGGCCCGATCTGATCTCGGGTCATCCCAACTCCGAGGCCGGCGCTCTTACTCACTGCGCCACCTAGCCGCCCCTTTAGGGCAATTGGGGTTAAGTAACTTGCCCAAGGTTACACGGCTAGGTTTTTGTTTGTGTGGATTAAGTGTCTGAGGCCGGCTCGGAACTCAGGTCCTTCTGACTCCAGGGGGCGCTCTATTCACTGAGCCACTTAGCCGCCCCAAAGAGCTTATATTCTAATGGGGAGACCAGCCTGAATGGAAAGTCTTTGTGACTTAAAAGAAAAAAATCTACTGCCTTGTGACCAGATCTTCTGGTGGTGAGCCTCTCCTAATATAGATAGGCTTGTCCCTGACTTAATCCTGGTCTAGATACCTTGGGGGAAAGGGTGGGAAATGCCTTCTGTACTAGCATAAGAGGGAAGGAGGGAAGGAAGAAGGAAGGGAAATCTGGTCTTCCCAGAGTTGGGTTGTAGAGTTCTGTAGGGATTTTGCTAAAAGGAGTTCCTGTTGTTTCTATGTGTAATTCCCTTACAGAGATTGCAATTGAATAATGTCTATAGTCTTTTGGAAAAATACATGAGAGTAATCCAAGGTAATTATCATGATTATTATGCAATTAGGGGAATCCATGGTGGTGTACATAGTCCTTTTGGGCTGCACATATGTTGGTTTCTTTTTCATTATTTCTCTTGATTTTTATGCTTGTCATTTGGCTTCTTCCCATCTTCCTACCCCCTCTTTCTTCTAAAAAACTCATTAGGAAATGAAATACACACATTGTTAGCAGTGTGTTCTCCAGGCTGTACTTGTAAACTCTGAGAAAGTAAAAAAAGAAATATTTCATGTGAGGCTCTTTCAGCCGTATATGGCACCTTGGGAAGCCTTGGGTCAGCAAGGGAACACTTCCACAGGATGATTTATTTTGAGAGAGGTGGACCAATGAAGGCCAGTTACTTTCCTTTTGGCATTCCCTGCCTCCTATTACCTCCTTGGGAATCAGCCCAGTCTCAATATAGAAAAGAGCCTGAAAATGTAGCTGGCTTTGTATCATCTTATTCTTTTTTGAATGTCCCACAGTGTTTAGTATTTATTACCCCTTGCTCATAGATTGTAAACCCCTTGAAAGCAGGTATTGTTTCACTTTTGTCTTTGTAACCCTAATGCCTAATGTCATGCTGATTGACACATAGTATGCTTAAAATAAATACTTACTGATAAATAGTAGACACCCTCTAATTATTTGTGGAAGGAGGAATGTCAGGAGGAAAGAAGGGGAAAGAAATGAAATAGAGAACAGAGGGAGAAGGGAAGAAGGAAATAGATGAGATAATAGACATCTGACTGTCTCATACAGTGCCTTACACATGCCACCCAATCAAATATTGGAAGGACTGCCATATGGAAGTGCCATTAGACTGCTCTTCCTTACCCTAAGCTTCCCACTCTTTTTTTCCTCCTGGCTGGTTGATAAGTGATGACACTATCTCCTCACCTCCCTGTACTCTTCCAGGAGGGAACCTAGAACCCCCATTTCACTCAGATCGAGTTCCTTTTCTCAACAGTTGTGTCCCCAAGCCTTGCAACCCACCTCCTACAGAACAGACATGACCATTTATACCATTTGATAAGCAGGCAGTTGTTACCTACAATTTTTCTCATAAAATGGCAGAATACTAGGTTTTACTCTCTCCCTTGTATTGTGCCATTGTGCTTCCATTCTGTGAGTCTGACCTAAGGACCAACAAGTCTCATAATCTGCCATGCTACTGCCTCCCTCAGTTCATTGGACCCTATCATCTTACATGCCATTACCACCTCCAAATCCTTGGCCATTACCTTTTGACCTACTGTTGCATCCTGAGCTCTTCTTTCCACCCTAATGAATGTCAAATGCTCCTAAATGTATTTTCTTCCCTGATTAGATGTAATGTCCTTAAGAGAAAGGGCTGTCTTACTTTTCTATTTGTATACTCAGTGCTTAGACACACATATATATTTAGTAAATGCTTTTTCTCTCATCCATCCATCCATCCATCCATTCATTCTATTTGACTTCAAGGAGCAGAAGTAGGATCAATCAACAGAAAAGTAAATTTAAACTCAACATAAGGAAAAATGGCCCAAGAACCTGAGCTAGCCCCTGACCAAACTATGTACTTAGTGATCTATCATCTGCTGGATGGAAATTAAGAATGAAATGCCTTCTTCAATGGAGACTCAATGCAAAATAATCCAGTATCAACTAACTATCCTTCTTGGAGGGAGAAATCCTCCCAAGTTGTCTTCAATGTGACACATAGCCACTTTCACTACATCCCTTTGGGGCCTCATCAGCTTCCCTTTCCCCTTTTCTAACTGAGAAGTCAGTTGAGGAGAACAACATCAAAAGTTAGAAGTACACAGCTCTTGGTGTATTTGTCAGCCTGCAACTGGTTTGGTGGCACCATTTTGGCTACAATCCTGCTGAGTTTCATTTTCACTTTTTTATTGAAAATTCCAAATCTAGGGAATTAGTACTTCTCTGTATTGATTTTTTCAGAGACAGGTGAAAATTACACTCTGTGTGATAACCAAGAAGATGACTCTTTGAGAGGTAGCAGGGCTGATAGATCTGCCACAATGAAGGTTGAGCCCAATAGAGAAAGGAAAGATACTGTATATACTTTTTTGAAATGACCAAAGCAAAACCAATTTTGGAGCCCAGACTCACACAGAGCAGGTGCTCAGTAACTATTTGCTGAATTGAATTAAAAATGTAGTCTTGAGCAACAAACAGGTTAGAAGGATTTTTCTTTTTTATTTGTCACAAGACATCCAAGTAAGAACAAAGTTGGGCAATATGAATTTAAAGTTTTTATTTCAAGGGGGTATTGAGACAATGGGCCAAGTCTATACCTACCCTCCATCAGAACAGAGAGTTGAGACCAAGCCATGTAGACACTTACTCCACATCATTCAATTAATTTAGAGGCCAGGTTTTTATAAAATCATCAGAAAGAAAGTAATAGAAAGGACACTGTAGACCTGGGGGTCAAGCTCTCGCTTTCCATATATCTCTCATAGAATGAATAGTAAATGAAATTGTATAAATAAAAAAAAACCTTTAAAAATATAAATGTACAGTATTATCATTATAATTATTTAATTCTACACTTTATTCAAATTGTACAGAGCTAATGGTATATGAGAGACAAAGCAGAAGAACAACATGACTTGTAATCTAGTTTTGGTTAGCTATAGAATGCTCTATTGTTTCTTGTAGGACATCTAATGAAAGCTACATAACTTGGATTTACATGCACTAATTCATCCTTTTGGTGACTCTTTCAATGTTGGTGTGGATATTCTATGTTCTAATTCCAGATCTTTGCTGATCCTGGGTCCTAAGAAGACTGAAGCAAGGTTGGGTGTGTATTTGCCTCTGAATGGGCCTCTACAGCAATGCCATTGGTTCCTATTTCCCCCATTTAGGTTGATACTAAGCATGAGCTCCTTATGCATTGGGGACCAGACTCTCATTAACTCATCTCTCTGTTACTCAAAGTTTTAAATGAGATATGGTCTTAACCTACAGGAGAATATAATTCATAGATGGATAATTATAATACAACATACTACATGGTAAGCAAAAAAGAGAGACATAAAGTGCTATGCAAATATCAAAAGTTGCTACTGCCTGTGGAAGTTTTATGGAGAAGATAGCACATGAATTGAGCTTTAAAAGAGAAGTAAGAATCTTACAAGGAAAGTGGGAGAGGTGGATGATTCAAGGGAACAGTAAGCAAAGAAATGGAAGTCAGGAAATTGTAGGTCATAATTAGGGAATAGAGTAGTACAATTTGGCTGGATCATAAAGTGAATAGAGGGGACTACTGGTGTCTTGTTTAGAGAGCATTGAATGACAGGTAAAGTTTGAGTTTTATTTGGCAGGTTATAGGGAACCATGAAAGATATTTGAGGAAAGGAGAAATGTGGCAATATTCATACATAATTAAGATTAGGCTGGCAAAAATATTCAGAATGGATTGATATGGAGGGAAGAGGCAAGGAGTTAAGATCTGTTTGTAGGCTATTGTAGTAAACCAAGTGGATAAAGGTTTTTGGTGATGGGAGTATAGAGAAGCAGGTCACATATGACAGATGTTAGGGAGACAAAATAAATAGATTTGGTAAATGGTTAAATATAAGAAGTAAAGGAGAGGGAATAATAAAAGATAATATCAAGGTCACAATTACAGGAATCTGGGTGAATTTGATAGAAACTGAGAAGTCATAAAGAGAAGTAAGCTTAGATAAAAAGATAAGGTGGATTTCAGATATGTTGAATTGGAGGTTCCATTGAGACATCCAGTGGAGATTTCCTATAGGTATGAAAGACTGGGGAAACATGAGCATGTTTGTAGACAGAAGGGAAGAAGCTAGGAGAAGGAGGAGGAGAGACAGCAAGGAAGATCAAGAAGAGAGAATGAGAATGGGAGAGAAAGACAAAAAAGAGATAAACTGAGAGAAGAAACAGTGAAACCGAAGATGCTTGAAAGAGTGCATGGTACATTTTGCCTCAGAACCATGAAAAGCAGATACTAGATTTGAAATGCAGACATCTTAATTTTTTGGTGGTGCATTTTAGTATTTATAAGCTCACATGAGGTCTCTTAACACAGTGTTTGTAATGTCTGGAATATAGCAAACCTCTCTCTGTCTCTGTCTCTCTTTCCATAGTGAAGTATAAACTATTTTTGAAATATTCTGTTGTTTTATATTATCTATTCCCTTTCACTACTCCACTGGACAGTGGAGAGTCCAGTGCATATTTCACTCTCAGAAAGTCAAACTATTTTTTTCTGAATTCAGGCATTTAAAGACTTAATATAGAGAAACAATTTACTTTTTCATGCTGTGCTCCCCTCTATTCCTCCTCCCTACCCCTTCCCACACCTGTGAAATATCTATTCTTTTTACTTTTCTTATGTGCTGGCTAATTGTTAACACCAACCCAGGTTTTAAGAAAAAGTGACTGGCAAGGGGAGGGAGGGGGGGGAGAGAGAGAGAGAGAGAGAGAGAGAGAGAGAGAGAGAGAGAGAGAGAGAGAGAGAGAGAGAGAGAGAGAGAGAGAGCTCTTCTTGTCCTTCGTTCTCGAAAAGACCAATGACATCAGGAATGTCTTGAAATGCAAGTGAGTTGGATTTAAGTGAGGCAGGGCAGTGCAAAGTCACCACAGAGACAGACCTAGAGATAGAGATAGGAAGATAAAGCAAGAAAGAAGTGTGAACAAAGCCCGGTGGAGTCCTGAGGCCCCCCGAAGAGGGCACAGAAGCAGACTGCGGGAGGCTGGGGGCCCGCTCCAGCTGAGTAGGCTCAGAGCCAACTTGAATGACGCTGTGAGTGTCCCCCCAGGCACCCCCAGCTTTGAAGGTAACCCGCGGACCCAGTTACCCGCCAACGTTTCAGCCAGATGTTCAGCACTTAGAACAAGAAGTCGAACAACTGCTTTGAAGATGAAACGCCCCACCAACCCACTAAGCAACATTCTCCCATCCCCGCCGGGTGTGCAGTTATGCCGGAGCAGCAGCTTGGAGCCCAGCCGCGCTGCCCGTGCCCGGGCTAGGGAAGAGCGAAGCCAGGAACGCCTGTGGAGGACGGAGCGGAGCAGGAGAAGGGGGCGAAGCGAACCGAGTGCAGAGCCCAGGCCCAGGGCAGGGGCCGGGGCCGGGGCAGCGGCAGGGCCTGGCGGCCTGCGCCCTTGACTTGGTGCCACGGAAAGTTCTCTCACTGGTTTCCTTTTCCAACCTGCCCCGAGTGGAACAACTGAAAGTGGCATGTGACTGGCGTGGCAGGCAGATCATGTTTCGCACATACAGCTGCACATATCTGGCACACAGGTGTTAGGTTCGGTATCTGCCAGCTGCTCTGCGCCAGACTGCGTTGGGGGAGGGACTGGGGGGGGAGGAGGGGGAGAGGCTCACACTTGTTGCTGCTGCTGCTGCTGCTGCAGGAGAAGGGGGAGGAGGCGCCGATCTTGCCCGGCCACAAAGCCCTCAGTGTTCGGGGCAAAGAGACTTTTCTTTTTGGGCGCCTCCCTCCACATCCATGAGGACAGGAGGAGGAGGGGGTCTTCACCTTCCTTGGGTCTACCTAGAACGCGGGCCAGGACCGGCTTCAGATGAAGTCCCTAACGCAGGCTAGGCAGTCCTCGGGAAAATGAGGTATCAATCGGTCAGCAAGAATTTTATTAAGCGCCCGCTATTTGCCTGCCAAGAAAGAACAGCAAAAACATTCTGTCTGCCCTTAAGGAGCTCATGTACTAATGAAGAAGATGTCATGAAGGCAACAGGATGCGTGCAGTGTAAAGGGCCCCTCAGCCCGGAGGGAAGGCACTAGTAGTGAGAAGGGACCAGAAAAGGCCCCTTATGGGAGGCAGAATTTGAGCCGACTTGAAAGAAGGCCGGGAAGCCAAGGTGATGGAGAGAGCTTCCTCCTCCCCGCTCCAGCAACGGGAGAAAGCCACTGAAGAGACACGGAGTTGGGAAAGTTGTATGTAAGGAAAGCTACTTGGAGGGTAGCAAAGTGTAAAGAGACTAGAAAAACAGGAAGAGGCTAGGATAATGCCAAATAGAATACTATATATTTAATCCTGGAGGCAATAGGGAGCCCCTGGCTGTTATTAAACAGAGGAGAGAGTACCACGGTCAGACATGTGCTTTGGGAAAATCATTGTGGTCAAAGGTTATGAACGAACAATTCTCAAAAGAAAAATGTCAAACTATGAATACACCAAATAGAATACTCCAAATCACTAATAATAAGAGAAATACAGATCCAAATCACTCTGTTTAACCTCACACTCAGCAAATCAGCAAAGATGATAAAATGCAGGAATAATTAATGTCGGAAGGGTTGTGGAAAGACAGGCACAAAGAATTAGTACAACCATTGAAAATTAGTACCACCATTATGGAAAAGCAAACTAAGTGGCTAAAATGTCCATATCCACTAACCCACAGATTCCACTGGTTGACATACAACCCAGGGAGGTCACTGATTTAAAAAAGAAAGGGGAGGGCTCCATTTATGCCAAAATATTTATAACAGCACTTTTTATGGTTGCAAGGAATTGAAAACAAAATAGATGTTCATCACTTGGGATATGGCTATTAAATTTTGGTACCTGAGTGTAATGGAACAGGATCAGCACAGAAGTATGCAAAGATGTGAACTTAGGCAAAATGACATCAGTAGATCCAGGAAAACAATATACATGATGTCCACAAAAAAATTGTGACTTAGTGGCCACCCTTCTGGTGAAAAATCATTTAGTTAGGTTGGTCCAGGAAGGACAGGCACACAATTTGTTTCTGAGCCTATACTGAAAACTTTTTTTAACTGATAGGATCTTTCCCAATTTTGTTCTAGTGGAATAACCTTCAATAGGACATCATAACCTCCATACTATACTGAAAACACTAGTAGAAGATTTGAGTCTTCATATCTCCTCACCTCTCAAATGAGGCCCTTGCCTGTTTACTGAAAACAAAAATGAGGCCATTCAATAGGAGCTCACTCTCCTCCCATTCTCTTCATGTCAAAACTCTTGACATCATCTCCCAGTCTTTGTCTGAGAGGTGACCTCTCTCCTTGTTAAGAAGGCCAATCCCTCTAAATACACACTGGATCCCCTTTCCTCCCATCTTCTCTGACAGATTATGTCCTCTCTCTGTCTCTGCCTCTGTCTGTCTTCATCTCTGTCTCCCATCTCTAATCTCTATCAACTGTTTCCTTCCCTACTGCTTTCCAACATGCCCAGTGTTCTCTATGGTTTTTTTTTTAAACTGTTACTAGATTCTACTAGTCTTTTGAGTTGTTGCCTTATCTCTCCCCTTTCTCAGGCAAACTTCGGGAAAAAGTTGTCTGCACTCACTTCCCTCACTTCTCTTATAACCCTTGCAATCTAGCTTTTGACATCCTCATTTCACTGAAACTCCTCTCTCCAGTTATCAAATGACTCTTAATGAGTGAATCTGGTCCATCCGAATCCTTCTCTACCCAGTTACTCACCAACTTTTCAACCAGATGTAGCATTTGACACTACTGAACGACTCTTTTCTCCTGGTTGTTCCCTCTAGGTTTTTATGACACATCTTTCTTCTTATTTACCTTTTACCTCTCTGACCCCTTCTCAGTCTCCTTTGCTGGCATTTCATCCACCTTATGGCCCTTTACTCCCTAGGGATATACCATCCTGGATCCTCTCCCCCTTTTCCCTTTATACTTTCTCTCTGTCTCTTTGACTCTGTCTCTGTCTTTCTCTGTCTCTCTGACTGTTTGTGTGTGTGTCTCTCCATCAATTCCCATAAGCAAAAACTATCATTCTATGCAGATAACTCCCAGAGCTACATATGCAATTTCAATCTCTCCTCTAAGCTTTAGTCCTAGATTGCAAATTGCCTAATGGACTTTTAAAATGGGAAGTCCTGGAGGCATCTTAAATTAAACATGTCTAAAGCAGAACATACTAAAACTGAACTTTCTCCCTAAATCTTTCCCCATTTCCAACTTCTTTGTTTATGTCAAAAGCACCACCATCCTTCCAGTATTTCGTATTCATAATCTCAGCATGATCTTGGACTTCTCATTCTTTCTCACTGCACATATGATCATCTATCCAATCAGTTGCATTTCTACCTTCACAGCATCTCTCACCTCTGACCCTTTTTCTCTACTCACACAGCTACCACTTTAGGGCATTATCACCTCTCAAGTAGATTAATGTTCAGTCTCCTAATTGGTCTCCTCACTTCTAGTCTTCTAGTCTCCACCCCAGTCAATCCTTCACTCTGCTGCCAGACTAATTTTCCTTAAGCACATATTTGATCATGTGACCTTCCTACTCAAACAATTTCAGTGGTTTTCTATTGCCCCTAAATAAAAAGCTCTTTTGTTTATCTTTTAAGAACTACATAACCTGACCCCAGCCTATCTTTCCAGTCTCATTAGACATTATTCACATTCTTGCCCTCTGCAATCCAGCCAAACTGGACTTCTCTCTGTTATTCATGACACTGCATCTCCTGTCTCTATGCTTTTGCACTGGCTGTTCTCCATGCCTGAAACACACTCCCTCCTTTTCTCTGCCTCATAGAATTCCTCTCTTCTTATTAAGATGCAACTCAGGCCCCAAGTTCTACGTGAGGCATTTAATATTTCATTCTGGTGCAAGAGGGAGCAAGTGGAGATTATTAAATAGAGATGTGCTATGGTCAGATCTGAGTTTAAGGAAAATCACTTTGGTAACTGAATGGAAGATGGATTAGATAAGGCTAGGAGACCAAAAGAAGGCTATTGCTATAGTCCGGGCAACAGATGGTGAGGGACAGTATGAGGACGGGGGCAGTGAATGGGAGAAAGGGAGACACATGGGAGATGTTATGAAGATAGATATGATAAGACTTGATAATAGACTGAAAACAGAGGGTGAATGAGGAGTCAAGGATGACAAAGATGTGTGAACCTGAGTGACTGGAAGGATGGTGGTGTCCTCCACAGTAACAGGGAAAATGAGAAAAGGGGAGGGTTTGGTAATATGGGACTAGAACTCAAGAGACTAGAACAAAATATCTAGACCTGGGAACCGTCTTCCTAGAGATGATAATTGAACCTTTGGGAACTGATGAGATTATTAAGTGAGATAATATTGTGGGAGAAGAGAAAAAGGTCCAGGACAAGGCCTTTGGGGACATTTAGTAAGCATGACAAAGAGACTGGGAAGGAGATAATGAATTTCCTTTTGCTCCGGTTGAATTGTGTGTGTGTGTGTGTGTGTGTGTGTGTGTGTGTGTGTGTGTGAGAGAGAGAGAGAGAGAGAGAGAGAGAGAGAGAGAGAGAGATCTCTGAGGAAATTCTGTATAGCATGACTACTATTGGGTAGAAAAAGTCCTGATGCAGGGACTATGCCCTAGCACTTGGTTGGCAGGAACAATGAGGAAGGAGAGGTTAAAACAAAGAGTTAGAGAAGGATGTCTCCAAAGATTTGAAGAGCTATCATGGAAGAAAGTAGACTTTCTCCATTGATCCAGAGAGCAAAACTAGGGAAAATAAGAGGAAATGAAAGAGGCAGTTCCTAGTTCATAATAAGTAAGTATTCCATATGGAATCTGCATATAAAACAGTGCTGATAATTCACAGAGCAGATACTATAATTAGGAGTTTGTTATAAGTGAGCTTCTATACTCAGGACATAACTCCTAACTTTTCTGAAGCATAAAAGAGGCTGGACATCTCTTGGGGCCCTGAATTCTTAATGTGGCAACTCTTACTGTGGAAAACAAAGTAGGGAAAATCCTTTATTTGTCTTATAAGCCTTTGATGTTGAAATAAATTCTTCTCTTATTGGCTCAAATATATTATACATGCTATCTTGAGGCAGAGCCTGTAGAGTGACCCACTCTAACTCCCTCAGGTTGAAGATGGCAGGAGAACTAAAGCATAATTTTTTCTTTTTCTCCAATTTTAAAAACATTTTTATTTAAAGTTTTGAGGTCCAAATTCTATCCCCCTTCCTCCTTTCCATCCCTCCTCCCTGAGATGGTACATAATCAGATGTAGGTTATACACATGCAATTATGTAAAACATTTCCATATTAGTCATTTTGAAGAAGATTCAAATAAAAGAAAAAAAGAAAATGAAAAAATAGCATGCTTCAGTCTATATTCAATCAATATCAGTTCTTTCTCTGGAGGTGGATAGTATTCTTGATCATTAGGGATTGTCTTGGATCATTGTATTGTTGAGAATTGCTAAGGCATTCAAAGTTCTTCATTGAACAATATTGTAAAGCACCATTTTTCAAAGAGACTGTGAAACAAAACATTTCATGTTCACGAAGCTGCTTTCAGTGGAGGCCTGGGTAGCACAAGTTTTTGTTAATTAGTCCTAATGTTCAGTGATGTTTGTTGGTTGGAATTGTGTATCATCAAACTACCTTTGAAATGGGAAGAATTTAAGAGTTAGCCAAAGACATTGAAGGAAGAAATAGCGTAGTATACACAGGGTTTTGTCATTCCTCCTAAGCACGGGTGACATTTTTTTTAACCAGTTAGGAATATTTTGGACAGGCCAGGATGTTGAAGAAAAAGGAAAAATGTGGAACTTGGGCCCAAATCAAAACTCAAACCAATAACTATCCTTTGAATGTTTCTTATACTATAGTAGACACTGTCAGGATTTAGAAATGCAAGAGATCTTAGAGATCATTTGACAGTTAAGGAAACAAAGGCCTATGGACAGAGTCATAAGTAGAAATTTTTGTGCTAAGAACAAGTACAAAAACTTACCTTTCCTGTTCAGAATGTTTTGGGTACAAGTGGTATGAAAAACATGTTCCCTTGAGGGAGGCAAGGTGAGGTATTGCTTCCTTCTAGGCGGGAAGAAGGACAGAGATATGAGGACACTGGTATGAGGCTTTTCCAAGCATAGCAGCAGAGTAGGGTGGGGCAGAAGAAGATTTCACCCCAGCTTGTTATCTGGTAGCTTCCTATTTTAACTAATTATTCTTGCTAACTAGATGCTAAGATCTGCAGCGTCTAAGTTGCCAAAAGGATTGCAAATACTACCAGCACCCTCAAAATTCAACACTCTTCATGTCTGGTACTGTGTTACAAAGATCCAGTCATTTAGACCTAGTTAAGACTGTCTAAAAAAGGAAGACACTTGACTCAAAGTCCCACAGTTAGCAAAGGCCAAGGCCAAGATCTGAACCCAGACCCTCTGAATCCAGTATCTATACTCTTTCTACTTAACTTCATTTCAAGTTAGAAAAGAAGTAGATGAAGCAGTCTTTACCCTCATTGTCCTTACAATCTAATTGAGAAAAGGCAGATACACATCATGAGACACTATATAATGAAGGACCAAATGAATGGTTCATGCTATATAGAGAGATCACTGTGATCAGAGAGGACTTCATGGAGGTAGGGTTGAGATGGGTTTTAAAGGATGGATTAGATTTGGAAAGGAAGAGAGGAAAGGGGGAGGAGTAGAGGATAAGCAAAGACATAGGGGGAGGCTTGAACAAGACATTTTGGGTGATGGAAAGTCCATGGGCCTGATTGGAGTTGGGGCTGGCTTACTATAGGAGACTAGTAGAAGACAAGTTAGGGGTAATAATGTAGGAGGGGGTCTTGTACTTGGATTATATCCTATAGGCAATGGGAAGCTATTGGAGGTTTGTGTTTTAGAAAAATAAAACCAACAAAACTAAATTTCCTCTTTCCTTTCAATTTCCCACTCTTTGAGCAGCTGAAAAAAAATCAATACCCCCTCTCTCACAATGACTTTAAATAAGAAAAGAGAACCGGGGTGGGGTAGAAGACAGCATTTAATGCAGAGCCCAAGATTAGGTTCCTGGCTGTGTAGTACTTGCTCATGTAGGGGAGCTAATGTTCATCCAAGACCTCAGGTTTTCCAGATCAACTTAACAGTAAAGGAAAGTGTCTGAATCTGCTAACGACTTATCACTTAGGAAGCACTGACCTGCTAGATGAGCCAACTGCACTCTGGATCATGAGAGGCAGTCTTCTGTGCAAAGAGTTCGTATGAGGTTGCTTGACCTTAAGTAACTTAGGTGGCCTTAACCAGAAAGGTGATGCTGTGATGAACACACTACTTAAGTGCCTATCTGCCTGGGGTGATTTAGAAAGGGGATTAGATGTTCTCCAAAGGATCTTTTTTGCCTTCTAATTTCATGAGTTGTTTGTTTCTTTGTCTTAACTCAGGAGAGGCTCCAAGAAGAGGCAAAATTTCATAAACTAAAAGAGGAAGACAGGCCAATGAAAACAGGGATCAGCAATCTTTTTTTTTTTTTTTTAAGCAATTGGGGTTAAGTAACTTGCTCAAGGTTACACGGCTAGTCATTATTTATGTGTGGGTGCTCATTTTCTGAGGCTGGATCTGATCTCGGGTCATCCAAACTCTGAGGCCGGCACTCTTACTCACTGCGCCACCTAGCCGCCCCTTTAGGGCAATTGGGGTTAAGTAACTTGCCCAAGGTTACACGGCTAGGTTTTTGTTTGTGTGGATTAAGTGTCTGAGGCCGGCTCGGAACTCAGGTCCTTCTGACTCCAGGGCCGGCGCTCTATTCACTGTGCCACCTAGCTGCCCCGATCAGCAATCTTTTAATCAACTGATTGGTCAACAAACATAAGTACAATGCTAGAATACGAGGATAAAAAGATGTAAATGGAACAGTCCTGCTTTCAAGGGGTTTACATCCCATCTGGCTTTGCTCCTTGGTTTAGTTATTTCCTCACTCTGCAACGTTTAGCAAGTAATTCTACCCAGTGACAGAATTTGCCCATTCATTTGCCCATTCAGAGATTAGGGCTAATGGATTTTGCTCCATTATTGGATGTCTATAATGGGATGAACTTTTATGAGCTTCCAAGATAAAAGATTCAAAGGAAACTACTTCAGCAACATGTATTTCAAGTTAATTATTGTCTTGCCCTATGGACCAGGTTAGACTAGATGACCATTCAAATTCCTTCCAAGTCCAGGATTCTATGAAGCTGAAGTCACCAATTCATTTGACTTGTAACTGAAACTCCTCTTTGTGTTGATGGTGCCTAACAGAAAATGAACTTGAGAGCGGGGGATGTCTTGTTTTTCCATTCATACCCCCTTGGTGCATTGTAAATAAATATGCAACAAATGTTTTTTTTTTCATTCATCCAGAGCTAGAAGGACCTCAGAGACCATCAAACCCAACCACCTCATTTTACAGGTGAAGACACTGAGATCCAGGGAGATTAAATTACTTACCCAGGATCACCCAGGTAGTGTTACCCAGGGAAACAAGTCAGATTTAATGAAAATCTTCTGATTCCAAAGTCATTACTCTTTTTGCTACAGTGTTATGCTATACCATACAAGGTATGTCCTTCCAGAAGTAAAAGGGAAAAGTGTAGAAAAATGCCTCCAAAAATATAGAAGTGGTTTTCTCTGTTTATGGGGCAGAGTTTACACCCTCCAACCCCAAACTAAGACTAATAATGCCAGGTTGCTAGGTTGAACTTCCCTTTAGGTTGCCATTCATTCAGGATCCTCCCATAGACCAGGAATTTCAGTAATAGAGCAGAAACGTCATTAGATTGGTTGCTCCTTGAGGGCAGTGACTGTCTTTTGGCCCTTTTTGTATACTCAGTGCTTTTCACAGTACCTGGCACATTGTTGTTCAGTCATTTAATTAATTGATTTATTTTTGTTTTTTGGAGGGGGGAATTGCAAGGCAATTGGGGTTAAGTGACTTGCCCAAGGTCACATGGCTAGTAAGTGTTAAGTATCTGAGGCCTGATTTGAACTCAGGTCCTCCTGTCTCCAGGGCTGGTATTCTATTCACTGCACCACCTAGCTGCCCCTTATTCAGTCATTTCAGTCTTGTATGACTCTTGGTTTGGATTTTTTTAGCAAAGAAAATGTAGTGGTTTGCCCTTTCCTTCTCCAGACCATTTTATAGATGAGGAAACTGAAGCAGATAGGGTTAAGTGACTTGCCCAGGGTCATACAGTTAGCAAGTGTCTGAGGCCAGATTTGAACTCATGAAGAGGAGTCTTCCTGACTGGCACATGGTGGGTGCTTAATAAATGTTTATTGACTAAGAAACTATTTCCATCAACTGTCTTCCTGAACTTCTCTGTTTGTTTGAAAGAAGAGAAAATTATGTCTCTGAAAAGTGTTGCTGGACCTGGCTGCAACCTCTTTGTTGAATCAGAAGCAGGAGTGATTAGGGTAGAATGTGGTAGAGTAGGGGGAGAAGCAGAGACTCTTCATCTCCACCTGACCCTCCCCTTTGCCCTGTTACCCTGAACATAATTGTAAGTGACTAGGTGATGCAGTGGATAGAACACCTCAATTTGAAGCCTACCTCAGACATTATCTGTGTGACCCTGGGCAGGTCACTCACCTATTCTCAGGCTCAGTTTCCTCATCTGTAAAATGGGGATAATAATAGCACCTACCTTTCAGGGCTGTTGAGAGAATAAAATGAGATAATACCTGTAAAGCACTTTGCAAACCTTGAGGCATGATAGCTATTATTAAAGTAACCTTTTCTAAGGCAAGGATTGTTTTCTTTTTCCATTGCAAACCACCATAATTGAGAAAGCAGTGACTGCTCTGTGGACTTGAATCCACAGGGCAGAATCAAAAGATCTGTGCTGTCATCAGTCTGAGGAATTTCTGATTTTGAAATTTCCTCTAACAAAACAGATAAAGACCATCTATGACTAAAGTGGCAAGTCCCAGGAAGTTGCTTGTGGTACATGTAAATTAAATGACTTCCCGCGCTCGCACAGCTAATAAGTAGGATTTGAACTCAGGTCTGCCTGACTCCAAGTTCCACAATTTGTCTGCTATTCTATGCTGCCTCTATATTCTGTTTTCTGTGAACAGACACTCAAAAACCAATATTTGCCAACTGACTGAACATCCACCCAGGTTGACTAGCCATGAGGGTGTCATCACCTATGAAGAGATGCTACTTGGGTTAAGCAAGGACACTAGAAGCAATAGTAATTACAAAAATGATTAAAAAAAATCCCTCTGTTCTGTGCACAAGGAAAGAGCAATGAATTCATTACTATGAATGAGGAATATTTCTCATAAACAGGATCAGAGGAAGGGCAACAGGAGAGAGAATGGTGATTAGCTTGCCTGTTTCTTGCCAATTATGATGTCCTTTGTTTATGTTTTTAACAAGTGTTTTTCCATTTCTGGTGGAATGGCTGACTGGGGTCACTAGACAACCCTTCAGGCAACTGGGAAAAAACAAACTGAATACCAGGGGCTGCCTGGAGCTCTTAGGTTTCAGTTTTAGCTCAGCTGGTAATACCTAAGTGCCTGCTGAGTTTTTTTTTTCTTTCTTTTAGTTTTGATAGAGCACACTCTTTCCAAGACCACATATATGAATGTTGGGAACAGTCAGTAGCACAGGACAAGGTAAGTGGTGCCCTGCCATAGTAAGGTTTGAGGTAAGTGAGATTTGACAGCTTACAACCAGCCTGCTATAGTGATGCCCTCTGTCCATACCTGACTAGAATTTTGCACCACTAAAGTCATTCCAACAAAGGTGGAGATGTTGTCTTCAAAAGGCCACTATAAAAATGGGCACATTATCTAGAGAAAAGGCACTCCCATTCATACTTTCCTAGTGTAACTATATGTGTGCATGTATGTGTACACACATGTATATGCATGTATACATATATGTGCGTGTGTGTTTGTGTGTGTGAATAGATGGGCAGTTCCTCTCACTAAAATTTGCTCTCCATAGAGTGCTAGTCAGCCAATCATCTTTAGAGTAGTCAGCCATTGGACTCCAAGAGCCACCCCCTGTCTTCTCTTTTTTTTTTGGAGGGCAGTTGGGGTTAAGTAACTTGCCCAAGGTCACACGGTTAGGTTTTTGTTTGTGTATGTGTTAAGTGTCTGAGGCCAGATACGAACTCAGGTCCTTCTGACTCCAGGGCCAGCGCTCTACTCACTGTGCCACCTAGCCACCCCCGTCTTCTCAATGAGGCATCAGTAGGGATTGCCATAATCCATAAAGGGAAAGGTATGCTCATCAAATTGATCAAGAAAAAGTTTCTTGATTAAGACTTCCTCACCCTACACTATTATCCCATTAACATATATTAGTTTATTAACATCAAAGAAAAGCAAGTTGGAACATAGCAAAGGGCAATGCTGAGAGGGTTCATCAGAGAGAAGCATACCCTAGATTGAAGAAGGAGTCTATTATTTCAGCCTCCACCAAAAAAGGCCTAGTAGTAAGACTTAGAAGAATTTTTTGAGGTCACAAACAGAAAGTTTCTCCAAGACATAATTTCACACATGGGGCATATTGTCTCTGAGTAATTTTATTAAAAAAAAAAAAAAGGCATGACCCTTACAGGGTATAAAATTGTATGTTCTATATAGTGGAAAAAAAACAGCCAATGAGGTGAGTTTTACAGTAGGGCTATGGTTTGAATCAGTGTAAGGAATACCCAAGCTGGTGAAAAGCATTGAAGAAAGTTTTAAAAAATGGCCTATTGAGTCAGGCTACCCAGGGCAGGATTCTGACAACAACTGCAAGAGAGGGTCTACGTGACACATCCTTAACATTCCAATTCTTCTATTATGGAGTTAATTAGACTTCACAGACTTAAGCACTCCAAAGTTTCATATTTCCATGGTACCCCCCCTTCACCAGTGTAGAACACAACCACTCCATGCTTTAAGAGACGGTCTTTGTAAGACTGGAAATTTCATGAATTGATTAAGGTCTCCCTTGAATCTTTTGACATTTTTTGAATTGGATAACTTTTGGGGGGTGGGTAATGAGTTCTGTGAGCAGAATTTCGCAGGCCTATAGTAGGCACTTAATAAATGCCCATTTCTTTCCTTGCTTTTTAACTTTATAGAATTGAAATTCTCTCTTTTTGCTTTTGTGATCACCTACCCCTTGTTTGGCTAAGAATTCCCTTCCTAGAATGGAATGGGAGAGATGTCTGGCATGTCCAGTATGAGTGGTGGATGGCAAATACAAGCCTGATCACTGACTTTTTTTAAGAAAAAGAGTAAATTATTTTTAAAGAAAAAAACAAACAGGAAAAATGAAGTTTAACAGTTTTGCCATACAAGCTTATGATTTATGCTTATTGTAAGTGAAATCAAGATTTTTTAAAAACGTCAGGTTCAGTATTTTTGAATGCAGAAAAACATTCATCTTACATCCTCTATGTTTTTCAAGGGCTGCTCTAAATGCTTTCTCAGGCGGAATGTTGTGTAGGTCTGATCTAGGATGTAATAACCAAGATGAGTAAAGACATATAACTGTTAAACAATTTCAGCTTTTCTCCAGGTAGTTATGTTGTAAGAGTGTACTTAAGCAATAGGTATATTTATACCACACTACATGGAACACTGAGACACATGTTGAAAGACCTGTTTTGCTTTTTTTTAAACAAATATGGAAGCTGTGTCTGTGATTCAAAAGTGAAACATTTGGTATGTATGTTCTAGTTTATTTTGTTTATTATCCTGTAAGGCATGTACATTTAAATGGGGTTTTTTGTTTGTTTGTTTGTTTTTAGTTAATGGGGACAATTTTGAGATGTAATACAGATACTTTAGGATTTGGTCTTGGTGTTTGTATTAAATTCTGAGGCCTGGATTTAAATCTTTCATTGAATCATTATTCCCTTTTAGGTGTATTGCACTAAGCAAAACTTGTTAAATAAATCTTCCTTTCAAAAACTGGAAAAAAAAGAATTCTCTTCCTAGCCATAGCTGTGAAAAGTATACTTTTTTTTAAATTTTGTTTTTTAACGCATGACTTTTTTCTATTTAGATCACGTATCTTTTTTGAGCTTATTATGATATATTGCCGAAGACATTGGTTTAAATCTGATTTCTGCCAAATTCCTTTTCCGTTTTCCCAGCAGTTTTTGTCAAGTAGGGAGTTTTTCTCTGAGTACTTCATGTTCTTGTGTTTATCATACACTGGGTAATTGAGTTCAGTTGTTTCTGATTCTTTCTTATCTAGTCCATTCCATTGATCCGCTTTTCTATTTTTTAACTCACGCCAAAATAGTTTTGATGATTACTGCTTTGTAATATAATTTGATGTCTGGAGGTGCTATCCTCCCTTCATTTCTATTTTTTTCATTATTTCCCTTGAGATGCTAGGACTTTTGTTGCATAAAATAAATTTTTTTTATTATGCATCTAGCTTTATAAAGTGTCCCCTTGGTTGTTTGGTCAGTATAACACAAAAACCCTAAATTAATTTAGTTAGTATCATAAATGTCAGCTGCTTTTATCTGTCCCCTGTTTTCCACTGACACTCCCTTGGTTCAAGCCTGTATCACCCTACATCTACACAATTGAAATAGCCTAGTTAACTAGTTTCTCCACCTCTAGTTTTCACCCTTGTAATCCATCCTTCACCTCACTGCCAGATTGATCTTCCTAAAGCACAGTTTAGATGATGCCAAGCCCCATTTAAAAAAACTTTTATTGGCTTCCCACTGCTTACAGAAAAAATTCAAACTTCTGATCCTGGTATTCAAGGTCTTCCACAATCTGGTTCTACCTCAAATTCTCCATAGACATGAATCATTATTATTTATTATTACTAACTCTCTCTGCTCCCAAATATACATGAATTCCAGGTTACAACCAGACTCATCTATTCATAGTTTCCAAAAGGTATTTTATGGTTTTTCTACCTCAGAGTCTTTGCTCACACATTTCTTTTTATCAGAGATGGCTTTATCCTTATTTATTCCATGGTCAAAAAGTATAAGCTTCAAGGCTCATTTCCAGTTCTATCTCCTCTTTGGAGGACCTCTTGACTACTCTAACTTGAAATATTCTCTCTGTCTCTGTTTGTCTGTCTGTCTGTCTCTGTCTCCATCTCTGTTCATCTCCTCTCTATTTCTCTCTGTTTCTGTCTCTGTCTTTCTTTCTCTCCCCCATTGCCATTCCTGCCCTGTCCAGACCTTTCCCCTCTCTCTATTTCTGTCTCTCCCATCTCTCTTTTGCCCTGTTCTCCTTCGTTGTATGTCTTCCCTTCTTCCTTCCCTTCCTCACCTCTTCTTTACTCTTTTTTCATTTCTGTCTCTGTCTCCACCTCCATTTTTACCTTCTTTCCTCCTCCCTCCCTCCCTCCTTCTCTGTCATCTCAACTTCTTCTTTTATAAGCAATTGGGGTTAAGTAACTTACTCAAGGTTACACGGCTAGTCATTATTTATGTGTGGGTGCTCATTTTCTGAGGCCGGATTCGATCTCGGGTCATCCCAACTCCGAGGCCGGTGCTCTTACTCACTGCGCCACCTAGCCGCCCCATGTCGTCTCAACTTCTAATGCACTTGCATACTTTCCAATGCATTTATTTTCACTTCTCATAGAATTACATGATCTCAGGGGTAGAAGGGAGTGAAGGGGTTACCTAATTTAATGTACCCCAATCGCTAATGTGCTTGGCAACTCCCTTGACCACAACAAATATCATTATTCCAGCTTCTGCTTTAAGACCTTCAGAAATAGGGGATGGGTTTTGGACAGCTCTAATCAGGAGAGGACATTTCTGACTTTCCTAAGCATGTTTGTCAAAGTTATTGGCCCTGCCATTCACCCCCATTCCCTTTCCACCACCCCAACCCGTGTTCATACATTAAATCCTTCATTCATTCAAAAAGAGAATGTCGTGTGGGGCATATAAGCCTCAGTGATGCATTTCACATTCCCACCCTTTGCCAGGGACTTCATAGTGCCTCGCTCCAAGCATCACATTTATAGTTCACCCCATGCTGAACCACTTGGCACTTGCTGGTCCAATGCTTCACCATTGTTCTCATGTCATTTCATACATGTGCACTAAAGTCATACTCTGAAGGCTCGTTGTGGTGAGGATGTAACCCTGGGCTCTCAAAGGCTGAGCCAGTAGCACTTGAGCTTTGATAGGATCCAAACTGGAAAGATTTCAAGTACACACCCAGCATCAAACTGTGTCTATCATCAAACTCGTTAAGCATGCAGATGTTTATGACCAAAAGGCCAGAGGCCAGAATTTTGAGGGTGAAAAGTTCACTAAAGGATGAATTTTTCTGCCACAGCCATGAATGAAATGGAGAAATAACTTGGTCTAGGTGAACAAATACTTTCTCTAGTGTCTGAGAACTTGGGTTCTATATCACCTACTACATGTGTGATCTTGGGCAACTCACCTAATCCCTCTAGGGTTAGGCCTTAATTTCCTCATCTGTATAATTGTGGGGGGGGGGGCTGTAGGTTAGATGTCCTCTAAGGCCCCTTCCAGCTTTGAATTTATGATACTATGATCAAATATGGAAATGTTGCTGCATTGGTGGCTAGACTACCGATATAAGTAAAAGAGATCTGTATCAGAATTAGGTGTCTTCCAAACCCCACTGGATCTTCCCAAATGTTATGAATTCTATCACCTAAGTTTCTTGTATCGTCCCTTACAGCACAAAGATCATGTCCTATTTATTGCTTAGTATTATTAGTTTCCTTTTAATGAATATTGGTTTTCTCTCCCATACTAGAGCTAGATCTAATAATAATATCTAATATAATTGTATAGTGTTTTTAAAGATTTGCCAAATGCTTTACAAACTTTTTTCTCCTCATAACAACCCTGGGAGTGATGGGGGAGCCTGGGACTTGGCAGTGCTCCCACTTTCTCCACCTTTCTTGACAAACCCTGGGCAAAATTTGAGGCTGAAGGGTTTAAGCCATCAACCTCCAGATGACCGCTCAGGGTATAAACCAACCTCCCACTGAATCCAAGGTCTCCAGTTCACTGGACCTGGCATCAGCTAGGTTCTGAAGTCTGACCCCTTGAACAAGACCCAGAAAGGCAGGTACAGCTCTATCCCCCTTGCCAGCAAAAAGTGCTTTCAGAAGCTGAGACCTTCACCCTTTACCCTAAAGGAATTTGGATCCCATTTGTTTGAGGGGGGAATGATTTGGGGTACAGGCTCTGGGAAACCCCTTGAACTATGATTGAACCTTCCCACTTGATGAAGCATTTTCCTGAGACCATAAGCCTTTCATTATAGCTAGGCTCAAATCTCTGTTACTCTTAACCTAGCCTAGCCCTCCATTGTCCAGTTACTTCCCACCCTTGATCCTATCAAAATATCTATACCCAAACCTGTTACCCTTAAACTAGCCTAGCCTTCCATTGTCTGTCATCTCCAGGTAGCCTTCAGCCATTTTCCACCCCTATTCCCATTCTTGGAGTCTGACCTTACTTCCATCAAAGATCCTCCTTAGACTCCTCCCCAAACCCCTCCTCTAGACCACCCTTAAATCCTCCCACACTCTTTCTGTATATAAGATCCATCTTGCCTCCATGAAGGGGCTGAGAATTATCTAGCGCCAACTCATTCTGTGTCAGATTATTCTGGCCTTCTTGTCAACACAAGTTTCACCTATGCTTAGGCTCCATAAAGAGTCTACCCATTATAGTGAATCTTTAATAAACTCTGCTTTACTTTGGCTGAGAGGAGACTTGAATTGAATTCATTTGGCAGGACCTGGAATGCTGATCTTTTGGGATCTTGAGCACCCCTAAACCCTAAACTTCAACAGGAGGTAGGTGCTATTAGTATCTCCATTTTATATGAGGAAACTGAAGTAATCAGCAGTTAAGTGACTTGCCCAAGGTCACAAGGAAGGAAGTAGCTGAGTCTGGATTTGAACGCAGATCTTCCTGACTCCAGGTTCAGTGCTCTATTCACTGCACCACCTAGCTGCCTCACCTAGCCCCTTGTGGATAGAGACTGGCTCCTATTTATCTTTGAATAGCTTCATATGAGGTATTACATATAAAATTAATAAATGAATGCACCAATAGACATTTATTAAATACCTACTTAATGTATGAGTGCCAGATACTGTAATAGGCACTATAGATGCAAAGGTAAGAAAAATGAATTAATCCCTACTTTCAGTGGAGAAAGGGATGTTCATCACTGAAGACTGATTCATTTGATGATTCATTTGAGCCTCCTCTCAGAGAAGAGTTTTCATTTGTTGTTTCTGAAGCCCAGAGTTCAACAGCAATTTTAACTCTGGAAATGTCCAAAGTCAATTTGTGATTGAAGTTCCATTCAGATTTCACAATCCAGATTGGTGCCATCCAGAACAGTGATGTGTGTGCTTGGGTCCTAGGTGTGGGTGAGAAAGGAGTGGGCACAGTCCTTGGCAATAACTGTGACTTCTGAGCACCTGGTTCTTTTGTCTTTTATCATGAGTCTAAGTTAGGCACTAGAGTGAACAGTTTTCACAGCCAGTTGAAACCATGAGGCTCAAATACAATATTCTCCCCTCATCTGGGTTTCAGCTTAAGTGGACTGCAGGTCAAGAAACTGCTGGCCGCCTCTTATTCAGCATGGGCCTGCTTGGGGTGAGTGTGACATTTCATGGGAACAGAGGATTCAGGAATGTTAATCTTCCTTTCTGTATACTTATGTCAACATTCTGGCCTCAATAGCCCACCATTTCCCACCATATCTGAGCTGACTAAAGAAAACTGATTGGTGGGTGTGCTAGGTATTATTTTGGTACAGAACTGGGACTACACCACCCACTGAGAGACCCCTTCCTGTGAACTAATTGTTGAGAGACTTCCCTCCCTTCAAATTTTAGATTATAATGGGATTATTCAAAAGAATCCAAGTGTTTAGTTTCCCTTCTGCATAAGGGTTCTTTGAGATGAATGATGTCTTAGGCTATTGTCTCTTGCCAGGTAAGTGTTACTGTTTAGGACTAGGCAGTCTGAACTTCACTCATGAGGTTGCTGAGAGAAATCACTTTGTTAAAAAAAAAAAAGTGTAGTTAAGAAGGGGAATGATGTATGGAGATCTCAAATGACCATTATGGTTATTGTTGGCCCTAGACAAAACAGTGGAAAATGATGTCTGGGCCCCTCCCCCTTTCCTTGTAGCACCACCTTTCCCCCCTCCCTTTGTTTGATGGGTAAATAAAGAAATCTCCAGTAAAGAGACTTTCTCTTCATCTACTATATTGTGTACTGGGAATGGGAAGAGGTGGGGGAAGCTGCCTGGACAGTATTCATGCTTTTCCTAGGCAACAGAATTTTTTTTAATATAGTGTCATCATCAATGTGATGGTTTAAAGGCAATTATTGAGCTCCTCTCTGTCCATGGTGCTGCAAAAGGCACAGTACTGAACTAGTGAAGTTGTCAGATATGCAGAAAAACATCTTAAGAATTCTCTTTATAATAGGAGATAACTGACATGCTACTTATATTAAACTCTTAAGAATATTTCCAATTGACTTTTAAATCAATCAATATACACAGATATCAAATATACAATTGCAGATACTACATAGGATCCTCATTACTACCTGTGGTCACACAGATTGTAAGTGGGGAAGTCTGGATTTGAATCCAGGTCCTTTGATGTTAAATCTGCTGCTCTTTCCACTGTATCTCTACCCCTGATTATACCAAGAGCTTATAATTTAATTGAGGAGATGAAATGAACATACAAGAAGCTACTGGGGTGTAGTAAGCAATAATATATACTCAAAAGGTGAGGGTATGGCAGCATGGCTCAATGGACAGAATGCTGGTTCTGGACAGAGGACCTCATTTCACATCTGCCTCGGGCCCTTATTCTCTGTGTGACTTTGAGTCACACCTGACTGAGCCTCAGTTTAATCATCTGTAAAGTGGGGGGTTGCATTAGGTGACCTCTGAGGTGAGATACCTTCCAGTTCTAATTTTATCATTCCAGGAATGAACCACACACAGTTAGATTTCAGAATTAGAAGAAAGCTCAAGGGGTCAGCTCTGTGGAAGATGTAGGGTTAGCCATGATCACATCAGAAATATCTAGAACAAATACATATTATGGTAGCCTTGCCCCCAGTTCAAACACTCGTGTGAAACTTTCTTTATTCCTCCTTCTTTCCTTTCTGCAGTAAGGGAATACAGTAGTAGGGAGACATGATTCTCTCAGGTTGCTGACCTGGTAATGCAGTGAGAGGTCCTAGGGATAGATATTTCTGAGGGAAAATTGACAGGACTTGCTGCAGCTTGGCTATGGTAGAGGTAAGTCTATACAGTTGTCTTTTTTAAGGGAACGGAGGAAAATTCTCCTAGAAATTGGAAATTTTCTTCTGGAAAATTCTGGACCTTCTTTGCCAAAAGGAGTACTGGGCCTGGGGTCAAATCCATCCTTAGATGCTTTGTAGATGTATGATCCTGGGTAATTCACTTAACAACTGTTTGCCTCAAGTGTCCTCCTCTGTAGAATGGGGATAATACTTCATGGTACCTGCCTCTCAGAGTTGTGAGGATCAAATGTGAGAAGAATTGTAGAGTGCTTAGCATAGTTCCTGACACATAGTAGGTATTCTATAAATGCTAGCTATTGTTATTATTCTCTCCAATTCTGCTTCCTCCAGATTTCATTTGTGACTGGATTCCGGCTCTGCCCACAAGATGGTAACTTAAGGCAGGGAAGAAACACATTCAGACCTGTCTAGTGAACCAAATGGCAAAGGGCTGGATCTGAGATGGATCTGTTCCACCTTCCCTGAGCCTGGGGCTGGCAGGCTCTTTATTCATGTAGCTTTCCTGCTTTTAGTGCAGTTTCCCTGACCCTGCCAGATGCACAAGTTAAGAAAGAGATTTCGTTTTTGGTAATACCTTTTCTCTCTCCCCAGACCTTTAGTCCAGTGGAACAATGATGTAGGTAAGATGATACTCCTTTTCTCCAGTCTTTGAACTCATCTCTCCTCTCCCCTCATCTCATTGTTTCTCTGGCCTTAATTTTGAAAGCCCCCCAAAATACAACAAGCTGCCTGATGTGGGACAAACTGAAAGACAGGACTTACTATATAACACATTCTTCCTACCAGCACCTGAGTTTGGAGAGATTGTTGCCATTGATCTCCTCCCCATTTATCCCACATTCAGGCTACAGATCACAAAGACACACTGTAGTCGAAGAGAAGATTATTGAAGACTGATAGGCACTTTACACAATCCTCACTTTGTGCTTCTTCTGGGGAAGGTAGTTGCTCTCTCCTGTTTGACAATTGGCAGGTGTAATCAATAGCCACATGATTTCTTTGGATTGGTCTCTTGGTCCCTTCTGGCTGTCATGTGGAGCCACCCCACCCCCTCCAGGGTTTCTCCTCCAAGGACAATGGCATTGTCACCCTGGAATGGGGGAGGGTTCCAACATCAGAGCATAACAAATAGAACCAGGAGAGATGCCAGTGGCCTCTTGGTGCTGCTCTGGCTCTTGGCATTGATAAAGTGTAGAAAACCAATGAGAGTTAAGCAACAGTTTCTCTCTCTTTCTGTCTCTGTCTCTCTCTCACCTTCCTTCCTTCCTTCCTTCCTTCCTTCCTTCCTTCCTTCCTTCCTTCCTTCCTTCCTTCCTTCCTTCCTTCCTTCCTTCCTCCCTTCCTTCATTCCTTCCTTCCTCCCTCCCTCCCTCTTTCTGTTCCTTCCTCCCTCCCTCCCTTGCTTCCTTCCCTCCCTCTTTTCTTCCTCCCTCCCTTCCTCCTTTCCTTCCTTCCTTCCCTCCTTCCTTCCTTCCCTCCTTCCTTCCCTCCTTCCTTCCTTCCTTCCTTCCTTCCTTCCTTCCTTCCTTCCTTCCTTCCTTCCTTCCTTCCTTCCTTCCTTCCTTCCTTCCTTCCTTCTTTCCTTCCTTCCTTCCTTCCTTCCTTTTTCTTTCATTTAGAGAGGAAGGGAGATGAGTCCTTTTCAACAAAAGTTATCATGGGATCATATATTTAGAGCCAGAAGGACCCTTAAAGGTCCCTTAAGAGTATTGAACCCCCTTCTCCGACTGAACACAAGATATCTTCTGGCTATGCTATACGGCCTCATAATTCTCACTAATACGCACAGCACTTTATAGTAACAAAACACTTTGCATACATTATGTTGTTTAACCCTCACAAAGACTTTGTGAAACAAATAGGCCAGGTGATTCTTGTCCCTGTTTTGCAGATGAGGAAAATGAGGCTCAGAAAAGCCAAATTACTTGCCAAATCATACTAAGCAAGCTGTGGAGTCAATAATCAGCATGAAGGAGGGTGTTTCCAAAAGTCTATTAGTGCAGTGTATCCTAAAGTTTTTGGTGCCATCAATTCCTCCCTGTTTACTCAAGGGTTATATGGTATAAACTGATATATAAATTAAGTACATACACACTAGTACATTTTCCCAACATGAGTCTGGATAGATTCATTTATTGAACTCTTTTCCCATCCCATATGCAGACTCCAGATATGTTTTTTTTTTTTTTAAAGCTGTCCAGATTTAAACATCCAAATGGATTAAAATTAAATTTGAGAAGTTTTTTTGAAAATTTCCAGACACCTCCCGGGGATAATTGCAGACACTCCTCTATTCCCAGAGATCTCAGGAACCTGGGGTGGGGAATCATTGCTCTAGTGACCTTGATCTGCTAGCCTGATGGCAGTAATAGGTCCCATACTCAGTACCATACTGTTTGGGGCTTTCAGAGCAGTTTGTAATCAGAGGGTGTGATGCATTTTTTTTTGCCTCTACATTATTCAACAACAGGAATATAATTTAATATTATTGACTGTCCCTTGGAAACAAAGTACTGAACTAGGTCCTATGGAGAGAAACAAAGGATAAATTAGATAGGATTGAAATGAACGTGAAAATTAGAGGGGGGGTGCTTTTTGAAAAATCTTAAGTACTGATACAATGGAATTAAAGTGCGTGAGATGGGATGTTTGAGTCAGAAAGACCTGACTGTGACATCAGTCACTAAATCACTCTGAGCCTCAGTTTCCTCATGTGTAAGATGTGCTTCCTTCAGAGAAGGTTATGGTGATCAAATGAGACAACATATAGAGGATCCTCTGCAAACTTTAGAGTATTATGTAAATTTCATTATTATTCTCATTAAATATGACCACATGGAAAGAATTATTATATTTATTTTTATTTTTTATTTTTTGCCTTTTGGAGGGGGAAAGGTAGGGAAATTAGGGTTAAGTGACAGAAAGAATTATTATAAAAGATGGAAACGGAAAGAGCATTAAACTTGGGCATTAAGAATTGTTGGTAAGTCATTTTTTCAGCTGTATCTGACTCTTCATGACCCCTTTTTGTGGGCTTAGGTCTTGGCAGAGATACTGGAGTACTTTGCCATTTCCTTTTCCATCTTATTTTACAGTTGAAGAAACTGAGGCAAACAAGGTTAAGTGAATTGCCCAGGGTCACACAGCTAGTAAGTGTCTGAGGGCAGATTTTGAATATTCCTGACTCCAGGCCTGGGACAATAACCACTATGCCACCTAGTTGCCCTGGGTTCAAATCCTGCCTCTGAAACATACTAGCTATCTGACTCTAGGGAACGCACTAAATCTATGAGCTCTAGTTTAATCAACTGTAAAATTGAGATAATATGGACATTCTTTACCTAGTGAGGTTGCCATAGAGATATCCTATATAACTGTGAGCTAATAATATATACACATATGTATGCCTTCATATATGTATACATAGACACACATATGCATAAACATGCATGCACATATATATGCCCTTGAGCCTTTAACAGCCTTTCATCACACAAACACATATATGTGAGAATGTATATACACACACACATATACACACCACACATACATACATTAATATATATTCTATCAATCTACTGATGAAAGTGGTAAAAGGGGTGAGGGTATACACCAGCACCTATGGCATTTTTTTTCTTTTTGGAGGGGGGGAAGGCAGGTCAATTGGGGTTAAGTGACTTGCCTAAGATTACACAGCTAGTAAGTGTTAAGTGTCTGAGGCAGGATTTAAACTTGGGTCCTCCTGACTCCAGGGCCAATGCTCTATTCACTACGTCACCTAGACTCCCCTTCTATGGCATTTGTATAACAAATAGCTCATAAGCTGAGTTCAAGGGGCGTGTCCAGGTGCATGTGTAGCTGCAGAAGAAACAATATGGCTACTATTGAGTATGCCAGGAGCTTATAGATCATGGGAACATTTCTTTGGAGATGTTTTAAGTTGCCATAACTTGGGGAAAAAATGGGAGTTTCTCCCACTACTGTCCCAGTTGCCTCTCCTTTTTCTTGCCCCATTCTCTCCTTTCCTCCCCTTTTCTCTCCCTTAGGGGCAACTAGGTGACAGTGGATACAGCACTAGCCCCAGAGTCAGGAAGATCAGTTCAAATCCAGCCTCAGGCACTTACTTGTTGATCAAGTCACATAACCTTCATCTGCCTCAGTTTCCTGAACTGTAAGATGGAGATAATAGCACCTATCTCACAGAGTTGTAAGAATCAAATAATGTATTTGTAAAGTGCTTAGAACAGTGTCTAGTACATTACAGATGCTTAATATGTGCTTTCTCCTTTCCCTCCTCTTTCCTTGCCCCTTTTCTCTTCATCCCCCTCTTTCTTTGTTTTACCTCTCTTTGCCTCTCCTCCTCTCTAAGCAGAAGACATCCAAATTTATAGCTCAAGCCCCAAGCTCTCCTGAATGGAATGCCTACATTTTCAGTTCCCTGCTGGACATTTCCACCTGGATGCCCCACCATAACTTCCAAAATGGAATTTCTCATCTTTCCCCCTTAAATCTCCATTTCCTCCTGACTCCCCTATTTCTATATATCCCATTGTATTCCCTATGACCTTAGAACCATCTTTGACTCTTCCCTTTCCCTTTGACTCCTCTTTCCCATCAATTGCCAAACCCCGACAATTATAACTTCACAATATAGCTTCCTTTTATCCCTTCCTTACTATTCACAGTAGTGTCCTCCTAGTTCAGGTCCTCCTCATCTCATTCCTGGAGCATTTAGTTTGATAATCAAATTAATTAATGGGAAGATCCACGAGACCATATCTGTAAAGCAATCAACACAGCATTTGGCACATAGTAGGTACTTAATAAATGTTTGTTTCTTTTCCTTCCCCTTATAGCTGGTCTTTCTGCCCACATTTTCTCACTTCTCTAATCCATCTGCATACAGCTGCCAAAATAATTTTCCTAATGCAAAGTTCTGATCCTGTAGGATGAAATACTATATAAATTCATCTGATTGATATTTAAAGTCCTTCACATCCTGGTTGCATCCTCCCTTCCCAGCATTATTACACATTACTCTTTTTTCACCACATATAGCTCAGCCAAAATGATTCTCTTACTTTTCTTCAAACATGGCATCCCATCTTCATATGTTTGTGCTGTCTGTCCAACATGCCTGGAATGTACTCCCTCCCCATGTCTACCTCTTAGTTATGTCCAAGGCTCAGTTCAAGTGTCACTTTCTACATAAAGCCTTTTCTGATTCCCTGTCTTCATATCTATCACACACACACACACACACACACACACACACACACACACACACATATATATACACACATATATACAGACATACACATACATAAACACATATACACACATACATATCCATTCATACATACATACATATCCACACACATATACCATCTCCCCTTATTAGACTGTTAACACCCTAGGACAGTTTCACTTTTGTCTTTGTAATCCCAGGGCCAAAAACAGTATCTAGTTCATAATAAGAACTTGATAAGTGTTTGACTGATGTTACTCCCCAGCTCAAAAATCTTCAGTGGCTCCTTATGGTCTCCAGGACAAAATACAAACACTTTAGTCAGGTATTTAGGTACCTCCACTTTCTGCCCTCCCACCTATCTTTCCAATCTCATTTCACAACTCCACTCCTTCATGTTTTGCTCTAGTGATTCTGATAACGCTTTACCAATCACAGTAGTAGGCCTGCCACTCAATACTATTTGCATTTCAACCAGAATTGGTGCCCTTCCCTGATTTCATCCTATAAATTTTTTCTTCTGTGTGTGCTCATGGGTAACCCTCCAGACACTTCCTATTAATCCCGATCCTGGACATCATTTCTTCCTCCTGCTGGATTCTTTATCTTCCCTCAAAGACCAGCTCATGAAACCTTTCCTTATCTCTCCAGCTGAAAAATATCTCTCACCTGAGTTTTCCAGAACATTTTGCATAGAATTCTTCTTTGCTCCTAACACAACCCCCATTATATCATACTTATCAGTGTACATGCTGTGTCCCATCTATTAGACTGTAAACTCCTTTGGGGCAGAGCCTAAGCCATATTTCATCTTTGCATATCTAGTTCCTAGCCAGTGCCATAACATAGGAACTAAATGAACATTGAATTGGAATTTTCTCCCTTTTTCAGAAAAATATGCAAAAAATTCATTAAGAAAACAAAAAATAGGATTTCCCCTCCAAAATGTTTCCATTTCCTCCCCTTCATAGCTTTAGTGGCTATACATATAGGCTTGACTATGCCAATCAGACAGGCATGCATATGAACGTCTCATCCCTTGGAAGATAATTCTACCTAGAAGACTGTAGGAGTTCATTGGGTAAATCATCTAGTACCAGAGGTACTAGATGAAAGCTGTCACCATCCCCACTCCCTCCCCTTGAAGATGACCAGGAAATGTTGGCAAGATACTTCTGAAAAATAATTGACTCCTGTGTTAGAGTGACTTTAGTGAAGAGAGATTAGTTCGTATGGGCAGGTTTCAAGGGGATTCATGGAATAATGTGATATGAACATATATGATACATATAGATGGCTGGAAGTTTAGGGAATCAGGACTGTCTTCCTATCACCATAGCTCCTTTCCAGAGAGCAGTGCACCCCAGACCCTAACAGGTTTAGCAGATTATCGATGAAGCCAGATAACTAAACTGAGTTTCAGTCTACTGTTGCTCTCCTTCCTCCACTCCCACCCCTTAAAAGAGTCAAAGTGTAGATTATCCTTACAGGTCACCAGGCAAACACTGGTTTTAACTACCTTGGGGATAACAGAGATCTATTCCACATTCTTCAACCCTAAATTTTTTCTTCTCCATATGACTAGATCTTCAATGCCAATGCTATTATAAGGAAAATAAATATTTCTTTTCTTTTTTTTTAATTTTTTGAAATATTTCTTTTCTTAGCAATATTTTACCCAATTACATATAAAAACAATTTTAATATTTTAAAAAAAGTTTTGAGTTCCAAATTCTATCCCTACCTCCCTGAGATGGTAAGTAATCTGATATAGGTTATACATATGCAATTGTGTAAAACATTTCCATATTAGTCATTTTGTACAAGAAAAGTCAAGAAAGAAAGAAAAAGAAAGAAAGGAAAGAAGGAAGGAAGGAAGAAAAAAGGAAGGAAAGAAAGAAGGAAGAAAAAGGAAGGAAGAAAGAAAAATAATATACTTCAGTCTGTATTCAGACAACATCAGTTAAAAGAAATATTTCTATCTTGTGCAAAGGACTTAATGTCAGTCAGTCAATAAACATTTATTAAATACCATGTGCCAGGCACTGTCCTAAGTGCTAGGGATATAAAGAAAGGAAAAAGAAAATCCCAAAACAAAAAAACAAAACAAAACAAAACAAAAAACAAAAAATTAAAAAAAAAAGAGTCTCTGCTCTCAAAGATCTTGCACATTCTTGAGTATTCCAGTGAATTTATTATAGCATTGACTTTAGCCTACACATTAAGAGAAGCTTTATCTACCAAAGTTCCTAGTTCATCTGTGTTCTTGTGGTAGAAGGGAGTGAGTCATTCATTCATTAATGTCACAGTCAGTGTTGGAAGCTCTTCCATGGCCACTTTCCTTACATGGGTAAATATTCCACCTGCTGCAGGAAGAACAAAGAACTTAATGTCTGGCTTACCAAGGGTGAATCAAGCAGGCCCAGGAGCCCTCAGCAGCTGTTTTCCCCCTACGGAAGCCTGGTGACTGCAACCTTAGCTAGGCTCAGCTGTCCAGAGACATTGTGGAACCTTGGTGGCAATCCATAGAACATGCTTGGCATAACCCATCTCCAGCTCCAGACAAGTACCAGTTAAGTTCATGTCCACTTGAAAGTGGGCTCCCCCAAAGCTCTTTGCAGCTAATGACTCTGCCAATCACTGAAGAGAATGCTATGGCATGCTCTGGGCTGCCCAAGTGATCTTTTTTAGACACAACCAAAAGGATATGAATGTTTCTAGTAAAGCTTTCAGTCTTGCCCACTTCTTTTTTCTTCCCTCTTGACTTTTCTATTTGTTATATTTTCTCCCTTTGATTCTTTCCCTGCTAGTGCTAGCCAGCTCTATATAAATAACAACGGAGCTACCAGTCCCTTTGCTAATTCAACCAAAACCTTGCATCTAAATTGAAAGGAGAGGTCTCTATCACCCGTCTGGTCTGCAGTTTTGTCTACACACACACACACACACACACAAATGTGATTCTCTGGAAAATCAAAGGCTTCATATACACAATACCCCAAATCCCACACTCTGATGGAAAGGAAGGGGAAGAGGAAGGAGAGTAGAGCAGTGTCAAGAGCATTGGTTAGCAAGTCTGAGGATATCTGGACCTTGGAAAATAATTTCAACCTCTCTTAGTTTCTCCATCTGCAAAGTTATGGGGACCAGGTATGACAGTGCATGTCCATAGTCCCTACTACTGGTGAGGCTGAGGCTGGTGGATTACTTGAGCTCCGGAGACCTGAGATGCAGTGGGCTAAGTCAATTGGCTGTTTACACTAAGTCTGACACCAACATAGTGAGCCCCAGGAAGGGAGGGGATTGGGTCCAAGGATGCCTGTTGCTGTTCAGTTGTTCTTCAGTCACTCTTTGCCCCCCTTTGGGGTTTTTCTCACAGAGATACTGGAGTGGTTTGCCATTTCTTTTTCCAGTTCATTTTACAGATGAGGGAACTGAGGCAAACTGGTTTATGTGACTTACCCAGGATAACACAGGTAGTAAGTGTCTGCAGCCAGATTTGAATTCAGATGAGTCTTCTGGACTCCAAGTCCAGTGCTCTATCCACTGCACCACCTAATTGTCCCACACCCCAAAAGAAGTTCTTATTTAGTCCTCCTCTCCCTCTGCCTGTCCATTTTACAAATGAGGAAACTGAGAACCAGAGAGATTAGCATAATATCCTAAAGGCAATTTATATCTTTTTCTTTTTTGGCAATTGGGGTTAAGTGACTTGCCCAGGATCACATAGTTAGCAAGTATCCAGCGTCTGAAGCTGGATTTGAACTCAGGTCCTCTTGACAGTGGTCTATCCACTGGGCCAGAGATCTATTCATTGTGCCACTAGTTGCCCCCCAAAACCAATATATATCAAGGCTAAGATTGGAATCCATGTCATCTGACTCAAAATTTAGTGATTTCTCCACTTATATCCTAGTGTCCACTCTGGTTTCTTCTAATCTAGTAGTGTCAGACTAATACACTAAATAATAGAACCCAGGGAAAAATTGAATTGTATGAAGGGAAGCTAAGAGAGCGTAGGACCAATAGATTCAGGGGAATAGTCATACTGTGATAGGGGGCAGTTCATTTCTTAGCAAGTCTGGGCTATGAGGGTTGGCGGGGAGGAAGTGGGCCCTAGGAGTGCTAGAACTCCGTGGATGGGACCTCAGCATTGGTTGTACCACATAGAGAATTGTGTGGTTAGGTGCATGGGAAATGGATGCTATGGGAAGGAATCACACACACACACACACACACACACACACACACACACACTCACACTCACTCACTCAGATGTTGGCACCCTGAGACAAATCCCCAGTCCTCTCATCCTAGTTCCAGCTCAAACTCAAACTGGTGTTTGTTTGTTTTTTTCTATCACTAATCTATTTGCATTACTACTATCTAAATTTCTGTTTCCTCTTCACAAAAACATATTAAAGCAATTACATATTCATCCAAAGAACAAAGAGCTGCATAATGTGCCTTGGGAGGTGTGTATGAGTGGTGAATGCTGAAAATAGCCCAGTGCCAAAATGGAGGGTTTGAGATCTCTGAACAGTCCAACACCCTTGTTTTATGGAAGAGAAAAATGAAGCTGGGAGAGGCTAATGACTTTTCCAAAGTCTAACAGTTGATACTATCAAAATCAGGACTAAAACCCAGGTCACTTAACTCTTGGACTGATGTGTTTCTTTATAAGATCTTGGGCTCACAGGGATTAAACCTAAAAGGGACATTAGATATCCTCAAAAAAATCCTAATTTTACAGATGTCAAAACTAAGGCTAAGAAAGGGAAAATAGGGGTGACTAGGTGGCTCAGTGAATACAGCACCAGCCCTGGAGTCAGGAGGACCTGAGTTCAAATCTGGCCTCAGACACTTGACACATCTTTGGCAAGTCACTTAACCCCAATTGACCTGCCCTCTCCCCTCCAAAAAGCAAAAAAAAAGGGGGGGGAGAAATGACTTGCTCAAGGTCACACATTTGATTAGCAGTCATGTTGGAAACAAAGACTTGTGGGATTCATCCTAAGAGAGCCCTGAGTTTAGATACTAGTTCTACTGCTTACTACCTCTGTGGCTTTTGGGGAACTGCTGGCCCAATAGATAGAACATTGAACCTGGAGTCAGGAAGACCTGAATTCAAATCTGGGCTATGACTCTTACTAACTGTGTGACCCTGGGCATGTCACTTAACCTTTGTCTGCCTCAGTTTCCTCCTCTGTAAAATGGAGATAGTAACAGCAATTACGTCTCAGGATTGTTGTGAAGACAATATTTGTGAAGGGCTTCACAAACTTCAGAGCACTCTGTTGCTTTTTTGTTGTCATCCTAGTTGTGTCTGACTCTTCATGACCCCATTTTGGGATTTTCTTGGCAAAGATACTGGTGTGGTTTGCTATTTCCTTCTCCAACTCATTTTACAGATAAGGAAACTGAGGTTAAGTGACTTGCCCAGGGTCACACAGTTAGTAAGTATCTGAGGCCAGATTTGAACTCAGGAAGATGAGTCTTCCTCATTCCAAGCCCAGTGCTCTCTCTACTACGCCACCTAGCTGTCCCTTTAAAGCATTCTATACATGCTAGTTATAAGGATGATTATGATTATTGTTACGACCTCTCTAGGTCTCAGTTATCTCAACTATAAAATGAGAAGGTTGGACTATGTCTTCTCTTTAAAAATTATTTATTTATTTATTTTATTCTGAACTTTAGAAATAAAACAAGCATCTGTAGGGTTCTTCTTCTAGGGCTCTTTCCATCCACAAATTTATGATCTTGGGATACTAGCACATTGATCTGCCCCACTTACTTATGGAGAGGAGCAGTGTTGTAGAGTTGGCTAATATTGGCTCACAAGACCTAAGTGTTAAACTTTCAGGGTAAGTGTTTGCATTAGAAATTGGCAAACGTTACCCATCAGGACTTGATTTATTATTTTGTTTATAGTCTTGACTTTAGAAAGACATGGAAAAATGTTAATAGTGTAAATTAAATTAAAAAGTGTGTCATGCATACATTTTCCCCAGAGAGTCAGCTGTTAATTCACCAGCATACTTCTGGATAGAGGTGGCACTGAAAGGGGCCTCTGAGGTCCATTTTACAGATGAGAAAACTGTGGAAGTAAGTGAACTTGTCCATAGTTATACAGGTACTAAAGTGTCAGAGGTTCGATTTGAACTTAGGTCTTCTGATCACAGAGTTAGTCTTTCCACCACCAGAGTAGCAGTTCAGTATTCCTTGCTTATATGATATTAAGATGACCTGACCTGAAGTTATTTTAAAACAGGCCCCTCCCCTACTCAAAAGGCTACATGGAAATTCTGGGCTGACAAACAAAACATTTTAGAGAGAGTCCCCCTTGCCCTTTGTTGAGTGCCAAGTGATGGGAAATTTAATTGCAAGCAGGCCTTCGTTTTTGCCACCTAAAATTCCCCCTTGTAAAGCCGAGGATACATGGGAGCATTTTGAACACTGATTACTTTGTATTCTCAAAAACATGTGATGAGGAACTCAAACACTTACCAAGAGAAGAAGATTATGGTGACGATCCATGTATTTCTGGCCTCTATCCCTCCCTCTCCCTGCACTGCCCTCTTCCTTTCTGCTGGGCAGTTGACTCCTGTCCTCTGGCTTAAGCTACTGTTCCAGGATCAACAAACATGTTGACTTACTGTAAGTCCTCTTGGCTACCAGTTTTCCTATTCCCGCCCAGCGCAGAGCTATTACACGGAATTAAAATGTGGCTGAGCACCCAATGAAGCTATTACAGTTAGAACCCAGCTAACATGATGAGGCTTATGGAATTTCCATGGACAAAACTGTACAGTTGTTTCAGTGTGGCTTCTCGATTCTTATTTTCAGGATTTGAACTAGTCTTATGAAGAAGAAATAATAAATAGTAGCCCACAAACATCCCACCCCTTCTTCAGGATGTTTTTAAGTGATCTTAGCACTCCTTGCTCTGCCTCTTTAGGCAGCAACAACAATAACAACAATCATAATAAAATTTTAAAAAGAATAAAAATTTTCCCTAAGTGAAATGGGGGGGTGCTTTGTAAAATAATTTAAAACTAATTCAAGACAAGGAAATACAGCCTATTCACTTGGTGGAGGGTTCTGCTAGTCTTGTTGAAAACATCAGGGTTTAAACTGGGCAAGACCAAGAATCCAGTGCCCTTCCTTCCTTCCCTCCTTCCTTCCTTCCTTCCTTCCTTCCTTCCTTCCTTCCTTCCTTCCTTCCTTCCTTCCTTCCTTCCTTTCTTCCTTCCTTCCCCCTTCCTTCCCTCCTTCTTTCCCTCTTTCTTTTCTTCCTTCCTTCCTTCCTTCCTTCCTTCCTTCCCTCCCTCCTTCCTTTGCTCCCTCCTTCCTTCCCTCCTTTCCTCCTTCCTTCCTTCCTTCCTTCCTTCCTTCCTTCCTTCCTTCCTTCCTTCCTTCCTTCCTTTCTTCCTTCCCTCCTTCCCTCCTTCCTTCCTTCTCTCCTTCCCTCTTTGGATCTGGATTCTAAAAGTCTTGAGTTAGAATGCCATTTTAGAGAATTACTAGCTAGGTGTATGACCCTGTGCAAATGAGTAAACCACTTTGGGACTCAGTTTTCTCATCTATAAAATGAGATTACATTCAATGATCTTTAATGTCCCTTGTAGATCTAAATCTATGATTCTACAAACCTTAGACCTAAGTAATTGATTGGATGAGCACAAATAAATGGGTACATCACACACATACACACACAAACACACACATACACACACACACACACACACACATATATATATATATATAAAATATATCATGACTAAAAATTATATGTAAGTTAATGTCTGGGAAAAACCCATAACATTATTACTCTTTTAAAAATTCTATTCATGATGCTAATTATTTGCAGAATATAAAATTCTACATTATTTATAGAATACTATAGTATGGGAAGAAGTGAAGTCTTAGGTCAACCACAGGCCAATAGAGACATGTATGATAAACACATATAAGCACACTACTAATGAAGAAGTAGATTCCATGACCACAGAAAAGCAGATATGATCAGAGAGATGTAGGCTAGTCATGTAGTAAGAACAAGGAATAGTCAGTGGATAGGGCACATGATCTACTGCTATCCATGTAATATCAAGAAATTCAGAGGAAAGCACTCAGCATGTTGGGTGGGTCTCTATGGAGGATTTATGGGAGTGAATCAATAAGAGTGGTACAGGATATGACAGAATCTGGATCATTGGATGGGTCCTATAGCAATAAAATCATGGATCCATTGAAGTAGTGAAGGAAGTATTTAAGTGAAGGTTTCTGCCTTGAGTAGTGTTTTTAGCATCAAAAAACTTATCTGCTAAACCTGGTCCCTTACTGAGAAAAATGTGTTTTCAGGAGTAAAGAAGCTCTAATATACATCTATATACAAAGCCTATATAAACATACAAAGACAGGAGATATTTAAACTCCAGAAGGTGCTCAGATGAAATAGAAACTCTGGGCTCATGCACCTTTAACTTTGTAGATGAGCAAAAGATCCCTATCATGGACCACACTCAAGGGGATGGGAAAAAATGGCAGGTATCAGAGCTGGGATTCCCATTGACCTCTGGTGTTTTCTGCTAACTGGTTCCTCCTCTTTTAGTTGCATATCTTTCTTCCCCATGAATGAGGGTAGCACTCACTGATCTGGGGGCTTTTAAGTGTTTTCCTTCTGTTTCCAATGGGTTGTCCTCTCTGCCTGCCCCCCACCCCCCAGGAGATAAAAATGAGCTAGTACTGAGGGGCATGTGTGCACAGGCTCTGGGTGTTGGAGGATGACTATTGAATGGCTGGCACTCTTGGCTGGCCTAGGACATGCAACAATAGAGAGTTATGGGCTGCCAATTTCAGCTAAGCAGACAAAGCTTGAGTCAGCCTTGGCTCTAGGTAGGCCAGAGGGGGCTTTCCATTTTGGAAAGACCTGAGGAGGGGTGTTAGTAGTGCTTGGCAAGGCTTTGCCCAGGCTACGAAGCCATGCAATTGCCACTCTGTTCTATTTCGGTGAATTCTTAAAAGACAGAGGAAGTTGAAGCTAAGATTATAACTTCTCAGACTTTTAGACTATCCTGAAGGCTGACCAAGGAGGAGAGCTGCTACAGAACAGCTCTCCTCTGGGTTGGGGAGAATATAGCCATAAGAAATTATATACTCCCTCTGTGTGAAAAACACATGTGAAATCACTGACATCTTAGACATTGTAAGTGGATTTGCAGATCCCATAATAATGGATGCTGCTTAAAATTGAATTTGTTTGAAAAGTATCACTAAGACTATTTATTAGATACGATGATGGTTCTTTCTCTAAGTGTCCATCTTCTCAGTTACCATTCACCCAGAAAAGGAAATCAGATATTATTTCTATTCTCAGTGGATCACAGCTTTAAAACTAGAATCAAGTCCAAGCTCCTTGTTTTATAGATTAGAAAACTGAGGCCAATGCAATGAAATGATTTGTCCAGGGTCACATCGCTGCTGAGGGTCTCAGGTAAGATCTGAACCCTGATCTTCCTGACTGGAGGTAGAATGCTCTATCTACTATACCACACTGCCTCTCTCTTGAAAAGAATGCTATTTGCAAGTATTTCATCCTTATGGAAATACAGGAGTAACTCTCTTTCCGTGGTAGTTATGTTCCCTGAGAAGTTGTGAGTACAGTTTGAAATTGCAGTAGAAGTGCATTCATTTAGAGTTAAGTATTCTGAATTTGTGATCATTTGGATAGGGTTTGCCTAAGGTTTACTTTTGCTTACTTAGCAGGCCTTTTCTTTAGAAACAGCACCAAATGAGAGTAAAAAAGACTGATTGGCTAAGAAGTAAGAGAACAGACATTTCTGAGAACTTTAAAAGAAACCAGCGAGACATACACTATCCTTGTATTCTTCGCAATCATTTTGTCCAATATTTTAAACAGATTCCCCCAAAGACCTCTGCTAGGCAGCCTTTTATGACTTCAGTTTGAGCTATTGTTAGAATTTAGATCAGGAAGGGGCCATCTTGAGATCATCTCATTCATTTTACAGATGATGAAACTTAGGCCCAGGGAGGTTAAGTGATATAATGATTAGCCCAATGTTACATAGGTAGTAAGTAAGCAATAGCTTTGTACTGAGGGCATCTAACTCCAGAAAGAATGCTAGGATCTGGACTTTAGAAGACCAGAGTTTGAATCCTGCCTTAGACATATGTAAAGTGGGGATAATAATATCTGCTTCCTAGAGTTGTGAAAGTCAAATGGGACAATATATGTAAAGCACTTTGTACATCTTAAAATTCTATAAATATTAACTATTCTCCTCTCCTCCCCTCCCCTCCCCTCCCCTCCCCTCCCCTCTCCTCTCCTCTCCTCTCCTCTCCTCGCAACATATGATGAATATGAGTCAAACTGGTCATACCCTCAGACCCATAGTCTTTGATCTGATCATATTATTGTCCCTATTACTAGGACTGTAGCCTAAAGATATAACAAAAAGGTAGTGAAGTGGCAGTTAGGTTCCCATAGTGCTAGCTAGCTCCTACACAAGGCCTCTCACAAGGCCCCTCAGGGGGCCCCAAGAACCTAGCGTAAAGTTATGACCATTGTGAAACCTCGCCTTTCACCTGCCTTGTAACCAAGATGTAACTGAAACAAAGAACTGCCCCTTTAGCTTGTAGCCCCCCCTTAGTTTACATGCCTATATAGCAACAGTTGCCTTGCTGACCACTGTTTGTTTCAGGAAGTACTTTTTACTGTATAAAAGCTTGCTGGACAGACTCCTCAGTGCTGCCTTCCCTTTTGGGATACAGCCACCGGCTAATAAAAGCACTCCCCAAAATATTAATTGGCTATGCCGTCCTGTATTTTCCTCAATTGTCTATTATAGTAGAAAAAAGGAGCTAACAAACAAAAAAAGATAAAATATCTAGGAAATAGCCTATGTGTAGCCTCCCTTGATATGGAGCTTTGAAATCTATACCTAGCTTTAAAGTATTCTTTGGGTTAGGATTTATTCAAAACCTCTGACTCAAACAACAATCCAATGTATTTTTTCATGGTCTGAACCAAAAATCAAATTTGGCATATGAAATAACCAGTAAAAGGAATTCAATAGAACTGATTATGCAGGTAATTAGGGATAGGAACTGGACCTATGATTTAATTGATACAGAATACTTGGATGAAAATGAAAGTCCCTCTACCAATGGAGGCCAGCACATTTTCTGCATCTTACATTCTTAAAGAGTTTCCTGAAGCATTAAGAGGTTGAGTGACTCACTAAAGATCACACAACACAATCTATAATATGTCAGAGATAAGATGTGAAAGATCTTCCAGTCTCTGAGGCTGACTATACCCTGCTGCTTCTCTATCCTAGTAATTAATCCAAATGCTCAAATAATTAACATGGACAAGTCCTATCCATACATACAAAGGCATAATCTTCCATAAAATCCCAGGTCACTGGTCGTGAGTATGGACATTTATAGCAGAGTTTCATCCTGATGCAATGCCTCTGCCTCTGAAGTTTCCATAGGCTGCTTCCTTGCAGGGTAGCTATCATCTGCAGATTGATAGTTATCATTGCTGGGGCTGATTGTCCACTGAGATATTTCTACTGAATTTAAGCTGTTAGGTGACTTCCCTGTAGAAAGCATTTATAGCTCTTTTCTCAGGCAGTCCATAACCTCAGAGATATTTCAGCTATTTTGTAAGTCAGACCCTTAGCTTCACCCAGTCCAATAAATCCCTCAGGTCAAGTCTTTTATTTTGACTCTGCAACTCTTCCCACCACAGGAACTCCCCTAAACCCATATTTCATTTGAATTGATATAAGCAAATTCCTTTATAAACCTCATCATGTCCTTGATTGCTTGAACTAATTTCATAGAGATAACTCTGAAACTTTACTTGATAAGACAGAAGGCATAGAGGAGAATTGGTATCATTTGTCCTACATTCCTGAAGTTATATATTTTTTTTAAAGTGACAGTGTTCTTCCACATTTCAAACAATTACTAAATAAGTTAGGACATATTGAAGTAATGGGATATTAAGTTACCCTAAAACAATAATTATAAAAAATACAAAGAAATATGGAAAAACATGGAATGATAAAAAGTGAGATAGCACAATGAGAACAACATACATATTAATTACAGTTACATAAATAAGAAGAAAGCATAATCAAAGGTAATGGAATTTCAAATGAATTTGGAAGAGGACCCAGAGTAAATAGATATTTTTTGCTTTTTATTTATTAGTTTGTAAAAATATAAGGTATAATATTGTATGTTTTTTATTCCCTCTCTGATTAAGATGGAAGTGATTCAAATTTGGGTGTTTTGGGGGGAGACTTGCCCCATGTTTGGTTCAAATGATGATCAATTAGTATTTGTTATAAATTTTGACTTTGTAATAAAATGATAAAATCAATCAAATAATAAAAAATAATCAAATTTTTGAAAATGGTCATGATGTAAACAGAGGGAGGGAAAGCTAATAGATTAAACCAGGATCCAAAAAGATCTCAACAGGCTAAAATAGTGAGCAGAAGCTAACAAGATGAAATCTCACAGGGATGGACTTAGTTACAAATAATCAATGGTAAAGGAGAGAATGGGCAAGATGTGGCTAGGATACAGTTCATGAGAAGTAGACTAAAGGATTTCAGTAGACTATGAGTTCAATATCAACTAGAGATGATGCAGTAGTCAAAAAAGCTAATGTGATTATTGATTGTTTTAATAAGTGTGTTGTCCAGAGTGAGAGAGGTGATGCTGATTGATTATGCTACATCTGAAGCATTGTACCCATTTCTCATCATTACATTTTAGAAGGGACATTGATTATTAGAGTTTATTCAAGGGTTGGGGGACTTGAAACCACATTATAAAAAGATTTATCAAAGGAACTGTGGATGTTTAGCCTGAAAAAGAGATGACTTGGAGTGTTGGAAATATGTTAGTAGCTCAACTATCTAGAGGATGATTATCATATAGAGGATGGATTAAATTAATTCTGGTTGGTCCAATAGTGCACAGCTAGAGCTAGTTGATGGAAACTACAGGGATGCAGATTTCAATTCAATATAAGGAAAAACTTTCTAAGATCTAGAGCTACCAAAGATTACACAGACTATCATAGATGATATGTTACTGCCTATCACTGGAAATCTTTCTATGGATTTTTTACATAGAATTCACACATTATGTAGCAGTTGGTTTGTAGTAGACAATGGCCTTGGAAGCAGGTCCCTTCTGACCCTGAGGTTCTAAGATTCACATTCCTACTATTCAAGTGTGCTTGTCTATATAAAAGGTGTCTATTGGAAAATTTTATCAGTTGTTTTAGAAAGCACCCTTTGGGAAAGATAGAATGCAAATAATTTTACCCTTACTAATCTGCTTTGCAAATTTGGAGTTTGCCTTTTGTGAGTTTTGTTAGAACTGGGCATGCCCTTTTTGAAAGGGGTGTACCTTTAAATGGGTTTCATTGTAAGGTGACTGGTAGCTTAGTGGGGATGGCAGGTAGCAAAAAGCAAGATGTGGAAGATGAAAATGATAATATATTTCTTGGAAGAGAGTGGAATGAGTGCTGAGCTTTGTTCTAAGGACTCTGTTTCATTCCCTTAGATCAGTAGCTCCTAACTTATACTATACTGAGAATTAGTACAATAAATAAATTTGTTACTGATGCCAATTGTACTCTCTGCAGATTTGCTATGGTGGTTCAGCTAGGCAGCTAGCTGGTGCAGTTGATAGACTTAGGTAACTGGCAATAGAACCAAGAAGACTTGACTTTGAATCCCAGATCAGGTACTCGATAGCTATATAACCCTTAAGCAAATCAATTAATCTCATGTATTTTTGTTTTTCATCTATAAAATAGAGGTGATCATAATGGTACTGACCTCATAGGATTTTTAAGAAGATCAAATGAGATAATATACGTAAAGGACTTTAAAAAGGTATATTAATGATAGCTATTATGATCAAGTATTAGAACTAGGATTTAAACCTAGGTCTCATGCCCCCAAATCCAAAGTTTTTTTTTTTTCTATTATGCCTTACCCCTCTACTGATCAGTAGTTGGAAAATGCTGCCTTAGAAAGCGTGGTGACATGGGACTCTCAGGAGAAGCTTTGACCTTTACTCAGGGCTTTCAGAGAATGACTCCCTGGGAGATTGAGTTGAACTATCTCACTATGCACACAGGGCAGTGATGACCTGTCTGCTATGGGACTATTTATTAACATGGTGACATTTTACTTCTTTATAAAGCTAGAAGCCCTGCCTGACAGATGCATTCTAAGGTTGTATCCTGAATGAAGGCAATGAATCTTAAGCTAGATGAGCAGGTACAGAGCCTTTTATGCATTTCATGGGAACTTCTTTGATTTCAGTCTAGTGCTTTTTTCCTGTTTGTCAGTCAATAAACTTTTATTAAGCACCTACTGAGTGTCAGATCTTCCCTGCCCCTTAAGAGGCTGGATGCAATCACATGGAGCCTGTGGTGGGAGGAGTTTGCTGAATGGGTAGAGCAGGAAGGGTGGAGCAGAGCTGAGAGAAAGCTGAGAGTCAGAGCAGTTAGAATGGAGGGAGGAGAGGATGCTGGCAAGGAGACATCCAGGCTTATGAGTGTTTGTTTGTGGGAAGGCCCAAGCAGGGGGAAGGCTTTGGGATGGTGTTGCTTCCTACAGTGATAAGGTGTATTAACTTATTTGTTGCTATGATGGATTTGGTTTTCTGGTGTTGGGATTTGGCTTTCTGGTGTCTGAATAAATGTTTTGCTTCTGTCTTCTATATGGAGAGTCTGTTATATCTTGTGATTCAGAACAATGCCAGTATATTCATAGTCACCATCAGTACTGTGAATACTGCCCTGGTGATATAGGGGGATAGCCAGAGAAAGTTCCCAGAGCAGAGAAATGGAGTGTCTTGTTCATGGAACAGCCAGGAGACCAGTGTTACTGGATTGAAGAGTATGTGGCAGGGAGTAAAGTGTAAGAAAACTGGAAAGTATAAGGGGTATAAGTTATGAAAGATTTATCCTGGCTTCAGACATCAAGCCCAAAGTATATTGCCCATGAAACCAACGCAGAGACAAAGGTGAATGTGAACAAAGAATGATGGGAAATTCCTGTTTGATCCCTCCATCCCCAGCCTGGCAGCAAAAGTTCTTGACTTCCTCCAAACTGCTGCATGGAGCCGGTAACCAAACCCTCCTGGAGTCATTGCTGAGTCACTGCATGTCAGCAGAGTCTTGCATAGCTGATTTCTAAATGTTTCTGTAGCTGCTGCCTTTGTGAGAGGCTGCTGGGGAACAGAGGCTACAGCCAAGTGTCTCATACCCAATACTAACATGCTGTTTGCCTTTCATTTTCAGCAGCATTGTTTAACCTCCAAAGGGCTTGTCCATTTTCCCTGTCCATCATCACCCAGGCTCTCCATCAATGTATGACCTGACTTTTTCTACATTCTTCTGCCTCTTCTTCAATGAATTATGTTGGCCTATTTCCAGAATAATTGAGTAGAATACAGGAAGATTTTTATGGGGAATTCCTAGTTTGGAAGTCCTTTCCACCAATTCATTTGTAAGGTATATTTTCTGGGGGAAACTGAGAAGCAAATTAACCTGCCCATGGTCTCACAGTAAGAACTAGTGAAAGGCAGGACCTGAACCCAGTTCTTCCTGATTTTAAGACTGGCCCTATGGCTACTATATTATATCACTACATCACACATGGACACATTTACATACATTTACATACAACACATAAAAACTACCAGAACACTGGGCAACCTGAGTTCTGCATAAGCATCTTAAGACATGCTATATCCTAATGTCATTATGCCATCATAGAAAGAGCATTAGACTCAAGAGAAATGCACTGAAATTATGACTCTGATATTAAGATTCAAATAAATTCAACAAGCATTTATTATGTGCTTATTGCATAAGTATGTAAGTACTTCACATGCTTGGCGCTAGAGATACAAAGACAAAATATAGAAGCTCCTACCCTCAAGAAGCTTACTTTCTATAATAGGGGTGGGAGAAGTGAGAGCAATATATACAGAGAATTAACAAATGAAAAATATATACAAAGTAAAATAGACAAAACTTTGGATGGGTGGGGAATAGTACTTACAACCAGGGGCTAAGGAAAGACCTCACAGAAGGGATAGCATTTTAGCTGCTTCTTGAAGAGGCCAAAGGCTTCCTAGAGTCTGGGATGAGGAGAAAGAGCATTTCAGACATAAGAGACAGTTTATACAAAGGTAGAGAAGTTCTGGAAGATGGAATACCATGTACAGGGAACAGTGAGTATGTTTATTTGGCTCTGACTTAGAATATATGAGAGGGAGTAATTTGAAAGCAGTCTGGATGGATAGGTTGAAGTGATGTTGTTTTAGGGGTTTATGTGCCAAATAGGAACGTTTGTATTTTATTCTAGGACCAAAGGGAAGCCAATGAAGTTTCTTGAGTAGGGAAGTGGCATGGTCAGAACTGTACTTTAGAAACGTTAATGATCAATCACAACAATGTCAAGGAAAACAACACATCAGAATTCAGGTTAATGTAATTACCAATCTTGATTTCATAGGGCTGATGAGGAAACACATTTCTCTCCTAATAAAGAGGCAAGGAACTAAGAATATAGGATACCCTGCCTTCTGGTGGTCATGATTGATTGGTTGGTTTATGTTGCTTAATTTTCCTTTTTTTGCAAGGGAAAGTCCCATGACAGGGGTGGGTTAGAAGGAGTATAGCATTGGGAAATGACAATGATATTTTTAAAATCCCCAAATAATTAACAAAATATTTTAAAGAGATATAAGGGCTTAATGAGGAAATGAGTGGGTATCATTTTAAGTGTATTTCCTGACTACCTACTATGTATATTATACTCTCTATTCCTCAATAAGCTCAGTTGAAATTTAGCTTAAGTGTATTTTGGATGACTCATGTTCAAGTCTGTCTCTCTACTTTCCTCTTGTGCAATTATATAATGGATTCAAGTTGTTGATTGATCAAATAGACCACTGCATTGATGTTTTTGGTTGAGTGTTGAAGTCAGTGCATTTGACTCTCCAAAGCAATGTCCAGGCCAGGCTTATGGTTCCCAACCTTTCTGAGTATAAGGTCTTTCTTTCAAGATATCTTCTAAAAATCCTTAGTCCCCTCCACATGATCGTAATTGTATTGCGGTTTTTGTTTTGTTTTGTTCTTTGGTCCATACCTGTGATTTCAAATTCACTCCTTCCCTGCCTGACCTAGATAAGCAGTGGCTTTGCTAATTGTAGTTTTAGAATAAGATGTTCTTAACTCTTTTTTTTGGGGGGGGGGGGTGGGGTTATCATTCATTCCTTTGGCAGTCTGGAGAAGTCTGTGGCTCCTTCTTAGAATAATGTTATTAAATACAAAAGCATAAAGAACATAGGATTTAACAAACTCAGTTATACTGCAACACAGTTATCAAAAAAGGTAAAACAAATTGACTTACCTCAGGGTAAGAGCCCCCATCTTGGAAAGTTGCCTGACACACTTAGAGTTTAACTGAGTTGCCCAGAGTCATATAATCAATAGGTGTCAAAGGACTAGAACCCAGGTTTGCCTGATTCTGAGACTTGTTCTTTGTTCTCTCTGCTTTCTGCATATACAGTACTACTAATATCAGTTGCAATTGAGAAATTACAAGATGTCACAATGCTACCATGAATTCAGTAATTCTTTTGAATGAGTGTTGGAATATTTTTGTTGTTGATAAATAAAGATAAAAATGACAATGTTTGTTGTGTGTATAGGTTCTTAGAACCCTTGCAACTATGCCAAAGGTCTAGCAATAGGTTGGGTATCACAACATAAGACAAATGGTGAAGCAAGAGGAACAATGAAAAATTATTTCATTGAAAATGAAATGGCAGTAACTGTGGAGTTGGGATATTTGTGCAATTTAACAAATGCCTTTAGTTACCATCTACTATGTGCTGATCATTATGCTAGATGTTGATGGAAATACAGACTTTTGATAAGATATGCTTCTCCCCTCATTAGGGAGAACAAGGCAAGATAATACATGATGAATGCAGGACAGAGGTACAAGGTAGGTGAGATCCAAAGAGAGAATTACCATTATCTCCTGGGTTGGGGGGTAAGCAGGTAAAACTTTATGGAGAAAGTAACATTTAGGTGGAACTTTAAAGGGTAGGGAAAAACTTATTAAGCAGAGTGACTGAGAGGAGAACATAGTGAGAACATCAGAGCTCTTGGGCTCAAATCCTAGTTGTTGATACTAACTTTAGCTTTTGGACAACTTACCCAACCCCTTTGGGCCTCATTTTCCTCATCTGTAAAACAGGGAAACTGGACTAGATAATCTCTAAGATTTCTTTCAACTCTAATTTTATTATCCTATGGATAATAATATTTCTATCGCCTGCCTTACAAAGTTCTTATGAAGGAAGCAACTTTGTAAATTCACTTATTCAAAGAATATCCATTAAGTACCTGCTATACACAGAGCGTCTCTTTATAGTGACATGTAAATGTAAATGTGACCCTGCTTTTTCTTTGAGGGTCAACACTGAGACCTTTGAAAAAGTGAAAGGGGATGTGACTCCTGATTGGCTGAGAGAACTCCAATGCTGCATATCTACATAAGGGAAATTGTTTTTGGACACTTTGGGGAGGCCTTTGAGAGAGATGAGTTGAGAGGAGGTGAAGCACAGATTTCTGAATGGGAGGCTGGTGTCCTGGAACTGTGGGCATCCTATCCCCTGTCTTTCTGTGTCTGCAGCCCTAGAAACCACTGAAAGTGAACTTCCCCACACACTCCTTGGTGAGATCATTCTCTCTCTCTCTCTCTCTCTCTCTCTCTTTGGTTTAGCTGAGATCTTCTCTTTCTCCCAAATGAAGAGCTCATTTACTCTTGTGAATTCTTTGCTATATTTTAATCTGTAGAACTCAGATTTCTGTTTACTGTTTTGCTTGGATAAATGGATTTACTGGCTACTTGCTATTCATGATAATCTTTTGTGTAATCAGTGTTTGGTGGGAAGGAACTAAGTTGGTATATGTAAGCTAAGGACTACTTTTTCCCCTAGAGAGTGATCAGAGAAGTGGCTTTCGTTATGAATTCATACCTTTAGAGATATTTGAAGGATAGTAATACACTTATTGGAGACTGGAAGAGAGATTACCTGGGCTCAATGATCCTGGACTCTACTGATCCCTCCCCCTACAAGCTGGGCTGCTGGAAGTGCTTGCATTGCCCTTCTTTTATTCTCTGCAAAGACGTACCAGATCCTGGATGATAATTTATCCATGTCACCCATGAGCCATGTTTTTTAGACAATTCATGCATATAGCTCACTTGTCTTATATTGCCTTAAGTCACCTAAATTTAGTCCTTTTAAAGACAGGGATGCAGGGAATATAGTAGCAACTATATTGGTTTTTCCATGTAGAGTAGAAATTGCTCCAAAGGGGGCGGAGCCAAGATGGCGGAGTAGAAACAGCTCGTCCAAGCCTCTCTGCCCCCAGATTCCCCACAGACTATGTAAAAAAGGACTCTGAACAACTTCTGGAGCCCCAGCACCCACAGAACGACACAGAGAAGCTAACCTCCCTCTGAGGACAGCCCAGCAGCCCTGCAGGAAGGACCAGCGCAGCGGTCTGGGAGCTGGCAGCGCGCAGAGCGCAGAGCACAGGAGCCCAGCCAAGCCGAGCCCAGGTCCGTGTGAGCCGAGGTTTTAGCCCCAGGACAACAGGGCCAGCAGCCAGCTGGAGGAACCCCAGAGCATCAGGAGCTGTGGCAACTCCAGAATTATCAACATAGACATGCCTAGGACAAAGTAAGAGGTTAGTGTCCTATGGATTTTGGGACCTGTATTTGGGGAATGCGTCAGCTCCCTCCCCTGGGGGCTAGAAGCCTCTGAGGAGACACGCCATTTTGTAGTTTTCATAGGCATTTCTGGCTCCCAGCCTACAAATCGTGGGGAGATCCAGCGATCAGTCTTGGGGGGTAATCGCTCTTGCTTTAACCTCCCTGGATCTGGATTGTGATCTAGGGTGGAAGTTGTGGGTGGGTTTACAGCTTGCCAGAAACGGAAGTTGCCCCCCACACGTTCGGGACGAAAATTCCTCTATCTGGCCTTAAAGCCATAGTGTGGCAACAAGCCCAAAAGTCAAGCAATTAAGTGGCAACATGCCAAGGCAAAGGAAACAGAAAAATGCAACCCTAGACTCCTATTTTGGGGGCATAGAGCGGAAAAGGACTGTGAGGTCAGAAGTCCTGCTCCAAAAGCCCCAGGGGAAAACATGAGCGGGTTGCAGGCCATAGAGGACCTTAAGAAGGACTTTAAAAATCAAATAAGAGAAGTGGAGGAAAAATTGGAAAGAGAAATGAGAAGGATGCAGGAAAAGTATGAAATGAGGGTCAACAGCCTGACTGAGGAAAACAACACCTTAAAAAATAGACTAACTCAAATGGCAAAGGAGGCCCAAAAGGGCAATGAGGAGAAGAATGCCTTAAAAAGTCGAATTTGCCAGATGGAAAAGAATCTCAAAAGTTCACTGAGGAGATTCATTCCTTCAGAGTTAGACTGGAGCAAATGGAAGCTAGTGACTTTATGAGAAATCAAGATGCTGTTAAGCAGATCCAAACAAACGAAAGATTAGAAGGCAATGTGAAATATCTCATGGGAAAAACCACTGACCTGGAAAATAGATCCAGGAGAGACAATTTAAAAATTATTGGACTACCTGAAAGCCATGATCAAAGAAAGAACCTAGAAATCACCCTTCAAGAAATTCTCAAGGAAAATTGCCCTGATGTTTTAGATCCAGAGGGCAAAATAGAGGTTGAAAGAATCCACCGATCACCTCCTGAAAAAGATCCCAAAAAGAGAACTCCCAGGAATATTATAGCCAGGTTCCAGAATCCCCAGATCAAGGAGAAAATACTCCAAGCAGCCAGGAAGAAACAATTTCAATATTGTGGAAACACAATCAGAATAGCCCAGGACCTGGCAGCTTCTACACTGAGGTATTGAAGGGCATGGAATATGATATTCCAGAGGGCAAAAGAGCTGGGAATGAACCCAAGGGTCACCTACCCAGCAAAACTGAGTATTTTGTTTCAGGGGAAAATATGGTCATTCAGTGGAATAGAGGACTTTCAAGCATTCTTGAGGAAAAAACCAGAGTTGAATAGAAAATTTGACATCCAGACACAAGAAGGAAGAGATGCCTGAGAAGGTAATCAGGGAAAAGAAATCAAAAGGAACTTATCAAAGTTGAACTTTTTACATTCCTATATGGAAAAGCAATATCTGTGACTGATGATATCTTTCTCACTATGAAAATAATGGAAGAAGGGGGTGTGGTCATATGAATACATTTGTGAATGTGTGTGTATATGGTTACAGTTATATATGGATAGAGGGCATAGGTTGAATTTGTTGGGAAGGGAGAATACTCAAGGGATGAAATTATGAGGTGAGAGAGGAAAGTGGCAAGAGGAGATGGGGAGAGACATGGTAGGGTAAACTATCTCATGTAGGGGAAGTGGTTGCAAAGGAGGGGGAGAATAAGGAAGGCTAAAAAGGCAAAACCACATTCACATTGAATTTGGTTCAGGGAGAAAATGACATACATACTAAATGGGATATCTCAACCTGCAGCAGGATAGGGGGAAGGGGGATGAGAGGAGGGATGATGGATGGGAGGGCATCCTTGGGGTGAGGGGAGGCTGGAAGTACCCACTATAGAAGAGGGACAGGATCATGTAGGGAATGGACAAGGTGGGGGGTGGGATGAGTGGGAGGGAATTATAAGCAGCCTTGTACAATATATCTACTATGATAATGTTTTGCATAGCTAGACATGTACAACATATACTGAATTACTTATCTCCCCAGAGGGAATGGGTGACAAGGGAGGAAGGAAATGGATCTGAAATTCGAGGTCTTAACATTAAATGTTTCAAATATATATATAAATACTATTATTAATACTCTTTTGCCTATAATTGGGAGACAAGATGTGCAGGCATTGGGACACAAAGATTCATCTTCCTCTAATGGAAAAGTCGATGGGGGTATGGGAGAGAGCAGATTGGAGGAAGCGATATCTTGTAGGACTGCTATTCAGGGAGGTTGGGTAGGGGAATAATGGGGGGAAAATGATTGTAACTCAAAATCTGGTGGAAATGAATGATGTAAAACAGAAGTTAATAAAGCATTTGTTTTAAATATTAAAAAAAAAAAAGAAATTGCTCCAAAGTGTGAGTTAGGAGGTAAGTGGAAAGCTTAAGCTGGCTATAGGATCTGACTATAAGAAAGACACACACTACATGGAGAGCTCTGGAAATTGGGCAGCTGCACCTAAAACAGGATGAAATTCAATAGGATCCAGCCAGGATGTGGTGGCTGTTGCCTATATGGCATGATTTCAGGAGCACTTTAACCCTTGCCTGTTCCCAAATATCTTCCACTGATCTTTCATGGACCCTGAAATTTTTACCAGTAGCAACACTGCTAAAGGGCCTTCTAGAGACTTGTTCCTTTCTTTTTCTTGGTTGAAGGTACTATTTTATTAGGGAAAAAATGAAGTGCTGCAACGACTTTACATTGTGGACTTGAGGGAGGATTTGAGGGAGGCCAAGAGAGTCTAGATTTCAAGAAAAGGAAATTTACATTTAATGAGGTTTCACAAAATAGAATTTCCTTAGTCAGACCCTATGTTCCAACTTTTGACTCAAAATAAAGTGGAACATTAATGCTGTTTAACACATTAGTGAGCTAATAAATGTAAATTAATTGATCTGGTTAACTCATTAGCACACATTGTCACCCAATAGAATTGATGAGATGAAATTAATGTTTTTTCTGCCTTCATCTTCCAGGTTTTGATGCATACCTAGGAAGCCACATTGTAAAACCGTTTTAATTTTTAATTTTATTTATTTATTGCCACTACAGAAAGAAGCTAGGCAAGTGTATTTTTTTTCTTAATTTAATTGTAAACATGATGCTAAAGAAGCTAGAGAGGGATCAATGGATAAGCAGAGACTACCTATGAGGCTTTCTGATGCCAATCTGTCTTCAAATTCCAAAGCACCTGAATAAGCATTATATGCTTTAAAGAACAGGATTTTGATGGTCGGTTTTTACATGAGCTTTATGGGAATATAGGGTTAAAGTAAGAAATAATTGAAAATAATTGAATATTAATGATAAAAGTATAGGATTACATCTAGTTTTAAAAATATATTTCTAACTATGTATAATTTGTCTATGTAAGAATTTAATTAGAGGCAGTGTGGCATGGCAGAGAGGCAGTTCCTTAGAACAAGGAAGATCTAGGCTTCAAGTCCTGCTTCTGACCTGTCCTAGGTGGGTGATCATAGGCAACTCAGTTAACCTTCCAATGTCCCAGAAAAATGACTCCAAGTTACAGAGGAGTTGTTGATGTCCATTTGTAGACAAAGTGTCCCACTGAGAGTTCCTCCATGTAGAAAATCTGAATTGTTTACTCCACCAAAAAATAGATACTTTTTATGCTTAGCCAGTTTAATTTAGGCTTCTATTTTATAAAATGGAAAAACTTCAGTGAGAGGAAAAATATGTTGTACTTCCTGTCTCTTATCTATACATATCTATCAGAAGCTCATCCATTTGAACCATAAGTCAACAGCAAAGAGAATAAAATAATACCTTACATTTGTGCAATGCTCTACAGGCTTAAAAAACAACTATTTTCACAAACTGTATATAATTTGCTATGGCTTCATAGTACACCTGGTCAACTGAAGATATTGTCTACATAGTTCAATTCTTTACTCATTCTTTCAACCATCCATTCATTTCCTACTATGTACCTACTAATGGTCAAAGCACTGTGGTAGATGGCAGGGGGAGGAGATGGGGGAAAGATGATAATAATTATGATATGGTCCCTACCTTTTAGGAGTTTACAATCTAGTACAGAGAAATACACACTCTACCTAAATGTTTCCCTTAAAAACTTGAACATATGCTAAGAATGCAAAAAGTCACCCAAAATACAGTTAATCTGTCAACAAACATTTATTATATATTACTACTCATCAGGCACTGTGGGGACGCGAAGAAAGGCATAAACATGGTCTCTCTTCTCAAGGAGCTCACATTCTAATGGGGTAGTGTAGTGGCAACCATACTGGCACACCCAGGATGGCTGCTAGCACAAGTTCTTAAATCTGCTTTACTAGGAAAGAGCTGTTTAAGGGGGTCAACAATCCTTTTTAATTACATTCATTAGTTGAGGGGAAAATATCAGCACCCTGAACTTTAGAGAAAATATAAACAAAGAAAATAGAGAAAACACAAGCAGAGAAATAAAGTCCAACAGACAGGGTTTCCAAATGTCTGAGAAATTAGCACAGGTCAACAGATAGATCCAACAGTCTGACAAAGGCAATACATACATAGTTATCAGAGTGAGAAGCACCAGTATCTGGGTTTTTCAAAGCTGGGGGCTCCTTAATGGCTAAAGAATTATCCAGTAGAAAAGTAATTACTCTTTTTTAACACCAGAGGAGAGAACTAGGAAACAGACAGAATATGAGTTCTCAATCTTGGGGTCCATGAATAAGCTTCAGGGTGAACTCTTTCAATAAGTGAGCCCCAAAGCAGCAAAATGCTAATGTCAGAATATATATACCCTTTTTAGAGCCAGAGGGCATCACAACCCTCATGACTCAGTGCCTAATTAGAACACACAAAAGATGTGAAAGCCTTCCTACAAGCAAGCCTCCCCTAAGCAAGCATCCCTTAATTGGCTCCATCTGAGGCCTATTAATGGGTGGGGAAGATCTTATATCCCACTAACATTACAGGTAGGCAACATAATAATAAGTACATAAAGATATATTATATATATATAATATATCTTTACATAATATTTGTAATAATACAATACAGTGGAATGTGATATTAGAGAAAAGGGATTGTAGAAGGGACTAGAGGACTAGGAAAGACCTCTTGTAGAAGATGGGATTTGAGATGAGTCTTGAGAGAAACCAGAGTAACGAAGATGTGAAGATGTCAGGACAGGGTATGCCAGGCATGGGGATGGGGGTGAGGGGGAATGGGCAGCCAGTGCAAACACACCTCAGGAAATGGAATTTTATGGATGAAGAACAACAAGAAGATCATTGTTACCAGATCTCAGAGTTCATGGAAAAAATAAGTTGTCAGAAGAATGGAAAGGTAGAAAGCAGCCAGGTTTTTAAGGGTTTCAAATTTCAAAGGATTTTATATTTGATCCTAGAGATAACAGGGAGACATTGGAGACATGGTGATATGGCCAGATCTATGATTCAGAAAAATTGCTTCATCAGCTGAGTGAAAAACGTACTGGTGTGAAGGGAGACTTGAGGAAGGTTTAGATAAGTTCTAACTGGGGTTAAAAAGTAGGGAAAGGCTGTCTAAAAATAGAATCAATAAATCAAAAAGTTCAAAGTCCATCCAACTTAATCCTTCCATGAAAAGGAATCTTCTTTATGATACTGTTAACAGGTAGCCATTGAGACTCTACTGGAAGACTCCCAATCTTAAGGGGAACCCCATTGTCTCCCAAGGAAGATCATTGAACTTTTGGACAGCTTAAATAATTAAGAAGTTCTTTGTTACATTGTGCCTAAACTTGTGTCTCTGGAACTTCTAAATCAAGAGGCTGATTGTGTGTGTGTGTGTGTGTGTGTGTGTGTGTGTGTGTGTGTGTTTTATAGACCTCTTTGGAAGTCTGTTGAAAACTATGGGACCCCTTCACAGAATAATATTTTTTAAATAATTGAAGGAAATGGTAAATTTTAGTTGGAGGTAGTGAAAATAAGGACGTCATTTTTTACTCTATCCAAGTTCACCCTGAAGCTTATTCATGGACCCCAAGGTTAACAACTCATGTTCTATCTGTTTCCTAGTTCTCCCCTCTGGTGTTAACAAAGACTAATTACTTTTCTACTGGATAATTCTTTAGCTATTTGAAGAAAGAAATAATTTCTTTTCCATGGTAAGCATTCTCAGTTCCTTCAACCAGTCCTTGAAGGTTCTCCAGTTCTCTTACCATCCTATTACTCTCCTATAGATACCTTCTAATATGCTAATGCCCTTCCTAAAATATGGTACCCAGAATTCAATACATAATTCCTCCTATGACCTTACTGGGCCAAAGTGTAATTTTTACCTCTTTAGTTGTTTTTTTTTTAATGTAGATTACACTAGCTACACTAGATTACACTAGCTACTTTTTTTCCTTTCCTCTTTGAACCAATTCCAATGAGAGTGAGGTTCAAGCATCCCCACTCCCTCCATTTCCCCCTCCACTATAAAAATTCTTTATTGTGCCCCCTTTATGTGAGGAAATTTGTCCCATTCTACCTCTCCCTTCTCCTTTCTCCCAATGCATCCCTCTTTCTCACCTCTACATTCTTTTTCTAGAGACCATCACAACATAATTGACTCACACCCATGCTTTCTGTCTATATAAACATCTTTTAACTGTTCTAAAAATGATAAAGTTATTAGGAGTATCATCTTTTTGTAATAGGAAAATAGATAGTTTAACTCCTTTGAGTTCCATATGATGATTCTTTCATGTTTACCTTTTTATGCTTCTCTTGGGCCTTCTATTTGAATGTCAAATTTTCTACACAGTTCTGGTCTTTTCATCACAAATGATTGGAAGTTCTCTATTTCATTAAATATTCATTTTTCTCTGGAAGGTTTATGCCCAGTTTTGCTATATAGGTTATTCTTGGTTATAATCCTAACTTCTTTGCCCTTCGGAATATATTCCAAGTCCTTTGCTCCTGTAATGTTAAAACTGCTAAATCTTGTGTGATCCTGACCATGATTCCATGACATTTAAATTGCTTCCTTCTGACTACTTGTAATATTTTCTCCTTGATCTGGAAACTTTGGAATTTGGCTATAATATTCCTGGGAATTTTCATTTGGGGGAATCTCTTTCAGGAGGTGATATATGTATTCTTTCAATTTCTATTTTACTCTCTGGATCTAAGATATCAGGACAGTTTTCCTTAATAATTTCTTAAAATTATGATGTCTAGACTCTTTTTTTGAGTATAGCTTTCAGGCAATCCAATAATTCTTAAATGATTTCACCTCAATTTATTTTCACGGTCAGTTTCTTTTGTTTGTTTTTTTACAATGAGATATTTAATATTTTCTTCTATTTTTTCATTTTTTTGACTTTGTTTTATTGTTTCTTAAAGTCTTATAGAGTCATTAACTTTCATTTGCCCAATTCCTCCTTTAAAGGAATTATTTTCTTCAGTGAATTTTACTCTTTTACTATTAGATCAATTCTGTTTGTTAAGGTGATATTTTCTCCAACATTTTTGGTGTCTATTTTACCAAGACCTAAACTCCTTTTTCATAATTTTATTGTATCACTCTCTCATTTCCTTTTCCAATTTTTCCTCTTCTACTCCTATCTCTTTCTTTTAACTCTTCCAGGAATTCTTGCTGACTTTGAGTCCAATGAACATTTTTCTTTGAGGCTTTACTTATAGTTGTTTTTATGTTGATGCCTTCTTCTAAGTTTATGTCTTAGTCTTCCCTGCCACTGAAGTAGCTTTATATGTCAAGTTCTTTTCCTGTTGTTTGTTCATTTTCTTAACCTATTTGAACTTTATGTTAAAGTTCAACTCTGTTCATCTGAGAATGGGGAAACTCTCTGTTAAGCTTCAAGCTTTTTCACGTTGCTATGAAAAAAAGCAACTAATTCTATGAATCTGCAAGTTTTTGGTGTTTTTAAGGTGGTGTTATCCTGGGAGAGGTATCGTCACTGCTCCCCTGGTCTATGCTCTGGTTTTGCCCGGGAAAGAACCTTTTCCCCTGCAGCTGCAAGTACTAGTGATCTTCTTGGTTTTGGAACTGTGCTCTCTTGTGACCAATCATAAGTGCTCCTCTCCATCCTGGAACTAAGACCCAGAACTGTTTATGGGCAAAAGAGATGCCAGTCAGTGACTGTACCCAGAGCCCACAAAGGATCACCTATAATCTCTTTCTGACCACACCCCTTTTCCCCCGCCCCCTATTACCATCTCTGGGCTAAGAGCTCCCAAGGCTGCTGCTATCACTGCTATCTCCAAGGCCCACTGCTGGTGCTCCTCCAGGCCTTTGCCCACCCTGGTATTACAGACCTCTCCTGGAGGCCTCCTAAGTTGTCTTAGGCTGAAAAAATTTCTCTCTGTCCTTTTGTTGGCTCAGCCACTCCAAAGTTTGATTTGAGGTATTATTGTAAAGTTTGGAGAGTAATGTTGGGAGACTTCAGTTGGTCCTAGTTTGTACTCCACTATCTTGTACCCTCTCAGAGAGTTTGGATACTTTTTTTTTTTTAAAGCAATTGGGGTTAAGTAACTTGCTCAAGGTTACATGGCTAGTCATTATTTATGCGTGGGTGCTCATTTTCTGAGGCCGGATCTGATCTCGGGTCATCCAAACTCCGAGGCCGGCACTCCTACTCACTGCGCCACCTAGCCGCCCCTTTAGGGCAATTGGGGTTAAGTAACTTGCCCAAGGTTACACGGCTAGGTTTTTGTTTGTGTGGATTAAGTGTCGGAGGCGGGCTCCAAACTCAGGTCCTTCTGATTCCAGGGCCGGCGCTCTATTCACTGCGCCACCTAGCCGCCCCTGAGTTTGGATACTTTTACCGTAGCTTTAGGAACCAAAGAGAGCCAAGTAGAATCCTGAGAAAAGTTTGTGTAGACAGTTTCAATTTGACACTGGAGAGATGAATGACCATGAAGTGCTTTCCTTGTGGAATCAAGAAGAGGGTGTATATTTCATCTTTGATCAATGAGGAATCTGTGGAGAAGATAAGGAGAGAAGGTGGCATGAAACTTCACCCTCATCAGAACTGTTGTGAGATGTTAGAAAGAGAATTCCATGAAGAATTCGTGAGGACCTGGTAAGTAAAGAATATTTTGAAAGGACGCTTTTCTGCACCTACTAAAGAGAGAACAAAGAGAAAGGACTAGTCTAGTTTAGTCCTAGGGGACTGACTATAATTCTTGAGAAGAAACATGAAGATGATTCTTAAGAGTCTTTGATCAGTATCTGGAATGAAACAGATGATGTGAGACTGAGTTTCCAAACAAGTGAAAAAAATCATCTACTGTTATATTGAAAGTTTGAGATGACTCAGGCTGTATCCTAGCCAAAATCTTGTAAATAAATCTTGTCTTTGATTTATTATTGACTTCATTTGTTAATAAATTGCATCGATTCAGTAATTTTATCATTTATTTAATTATAGAGGAATAAGGGTAATTACTGATTAAAAGGTTTCTCCAGTTTATTAAATAATTAATATTTAATGAACAGGGCTGGAGGCTCAAGCTAATTAATGAGGAGAGATTGCAATATTATTAATAATAAATTATGCAAATATATGACTAGATCACTACAGAGTAGTGGTTCTTTACACTTTTAAATTTATTGAGGACCCCAAAGAACTTTTGTTATAAGGTTTATATCTTTTGATGCTTACTATATTTGCCAATTTAAAATGTATAATTTTTAGTATTTATTTAATTTAAAGGAAATATGAACAAACTCATGGCATTACAATAACATGTTTAGTAAAAATAAATATGTTTTCTAAAACAAAAAAATGAGAAAAGAGGTATTGTTTTCCACATTTTTGTAAATCTCTTTAATGTCTGGCTTAATAGCAGACCTTTAGATTCTCATATCTGCATTTAATCTGTTGTGACATATTACTTTGACTGAAGTATATGAAGAAACTCTGGCCTCACAGAAATATAATTGGGAAAAGAGAAATATTTTTAATAGGAAAATAACATCTCAGTATTATTATAGAAATAATTTTAACTTCTTGGACCCTTTGAGTTTGTTTTGGGGACCTCCACAGGTTGGTGGATCACTCTCTGAGAATTGCTGCAATATAGCTCAAGGGAATAAAAGTAAATAAAAAACTGAATCAAACTGAGGAAATGACATATGAAGTAACTATCACCCATAATAGATGAAGGGTCATCAGGTATCTTCCAATCTACTTCATTTATCTCTTTTTTTATTTTGGTTTTTTTTTTTTTAAGGGGCAATTGGGGTTAAGTAACTTGCCCAAGGTCACTTGCCAGTAAATGTTAAGTGTCTGAGACTGGATTTGAACTCAGGTCCTCCTGACTCCAGAACCAGTGCTCTATTCACTGTGCCACCTAGCCGCCCCTATTTATCTCATTTCTAATGTTCTACATGTATGTTGTCACCACCCCAACCCATACCCAAAAAGAATACAAGCTCCAAGAATACAGGGAAGGACTATTTTGATTTTGTAATGGATTTTGTAAGTTAGCCTCAAAGCTAGGCTGTCCTTAGTTCAAGACCTGTCTCTGACACATACGTGGATACGTGGATACGTGCCTGTGGGTAAGTCATTTAACCTCTTTTAATGCTCTAGGCAACTCTCAGTAATATATGTTGCAAAGAAGGTACTGACCTGCAATTATAAAGGGAGTTCTCTCACCTGGGAGTTCCCTGTACCAATAGAATCATAGATTTACTCTCTATCCCCTATTCTTAGCATCTAACTTGTTACCTGGCATTCAGCAGGAGCTTCATAAATGCTTATTGAAGGGACCCTAGAAGTCATCTTCTCCAACCTTTTCATTTTTAAAATGAACTAACTGAGGACCATAGAGGTTAAGGCCATACTGATAGCAAGTAGATGAGTCTAGGATTTGGACCAAGGTCATTTAACTCCAGATCTATTCATTTTTCCACTGTTTCTCTTCATACTCAAGCTAAAGAAAATCAATGTCCATTATGTTGGCATTCACACTCAATAGGAAACTCCAGTAGGAGATGGCAGCCCCAAAGCTAAGATAATTTTATGTTTCATGAGGAGAGGGAGGGTATCTAGGACTAGGGTGGGGATAGTTCTACTGGACTCTGCCCTGGTCAAGCCACAAATGGAGAACTGGGTTCACTTCTGGTCTGCATCCTTTGGGTTGACATTGGTGAACCAGAGAGTATCCAGGGAACAGGAACCAAGATGGCGAAGAACTTGAACATCATACCATATGAGATTCTATTGAAAGAGCTAGTGATGGAAGCACAGAGAGGGCACAGGATAGCTATTTCAAGTATTTGAAAGACTGTCGTGTAAAAGAGGGATTAGACTGCTTTTGCTTGATCTCTGAGAGCAGAGTTGGCAGCAACGCAGAGAAAGTGCAGAGAGGTAAACTTAGGATTGATATAAAGGAAGAGTTTCCTAACAATATTCCAAAATGGAATGGACTCCCTAGGCAGGGATGGGGAACCTGCAGCCTCAAGGCCGTATGTGGCCCTCTGGGTCCTCAAGTGCGGCCCTTTGATTGAATCCAAACTTCACAGAACAAATCCCCTTAATACAAGGATTTGTTCTGTAAAACTTGAACTCAGTCAAAACTTAGAACCTGAGGACCTAGAAGGCCACATGTAGCCTTGAGGCCATAGGTTCCCCACCCCTGTCAAGAGTTAGTGTCTTTCTTCTGACTACAAGTTTTCAAGGAAAGGCTGGATGACCACTTACTGGAGGATCATATTTCAGAGGAGATTTTTGTTCAGATATGGTTTGAACTAGCTTGCTTCTGAGGTCCCTGCCTTCTCTAATGGAATCTCTGAGGTGCTATTATCAACTGTTCTCAGTTCCATGTAAGGAGTTGTTTTTTTCTTCTTCTTCTGAAAGCTATCATTATGTTTTCATACTAGAAGAAAATAATCTCTCTGGGTTTATACTGGGTGGAATCCTAAATCTGACACTTTAAAAATTTATTCTCATATGACAAATGTTGATTTTTTTTCTACGCCGAAGGCACTGTGCTATTTTCAATTTCAAGTGCATTTAAAAGGAAGCCCTTTAAAAAATAGCCTTACCCTGACTCCAAAGTTGACTTTTTATCCATTGTTGATGCTAAAAGAAAAACGGGCTTTGTTTTCAGGAAGAAGCGTGGAGTCATTAAAAGCACTCTGCCATTTTCTGAACTCAAGCCAGCACATGCTATACTCTGAATTTTACCAATATTTGTGAATGAAAATCAAAACTAAGACTTTCTAATATTCTTCCCCTAGGATAATGTTGAACAGTCACTTTGGGAAAACCAGAGCCTTGAAGTAACATGGGAAATGGTCTCCATCATCCCCAGAAGCAGGTGAGACAAATGCTTCACAATGTCCAGTGGAGGTTTGTCCATTCCTGGTGTTGACCATCCTGTCCCTGTCCCTGTGGCTTGGGAGGTAGCTGAAGCCAGCCAGGCAAGGAATATAGCAGTGATCTCTTGTAGATAGCCAGATGGCAGAGAGATGCCTGCTGTGTATTGTAATGACCGACTTAAGCATGGGGCATTTTCTGCTGGAATTTGCTCTTTTTTTTTCTCGGGGTGCCAGGTGACGTGGGTTACTCTCTCACTTCTAGCCAAGTTACAGGACAATCGTCGAAAACCACCATCTGGCCTTAAAAGACACCTTTAGCAAAACAAACCATTTTGCTGGTTAGGAACTACAGGTTTTGCTTCAGACTATGAATTTCTTTCCTTATCTCTCCTCAGGTGCCTAACCTGAAGGGCTAATAGCATGTAGCCTTATGCCTTCATCTTGTCCGCATTTACTACTTTTCTCAATATGTTTTCAGGATAATTTGGGGGCTCTAATACACTGATTTTGAAGAATTATCAACCTTTTTTTTTTTGACTGACAATTTTTTTCACTAGTCTCTATGGTGTAGTAGAATGGACACTGAATTCAGGGGCAGAGGACCTGAATTCAAATCTCAGCTCTGCTCCTTAGTACTTTATGACCTTAGGGAAGTCAGTTTACCTCTTATGGGACCAATTTCTTTATCTTTCCTATGAGGGCATTGAATTAGATGATCTCTAAATCCCATTGTAGCTCTAAATCTATTATTCTTTGTGAGGTTCATTAGATCTGGAAGAAGGGCCTCATAGGATATTTTAGATAACCTTTTTATTCTTCAAATAAGAAGTCTGAAGTCTAGAGATAGGTGAAGTGACTTGCACACAGTCACCAGCTAGTTCATGGTGAAGAAAGAACCAAAACTTCATTATGATGTACTGGTAAGACCCTTTAGCTTGACCTATAAGAAAAAGTAAAAGAAATTGGGATATTTTAACATGGAACAGACTGAGATGAAACTCAATTACAGATGTGTCAGACAAGGAATAGGCAACAATAGGCAGTTAGGTGGTACAAGCACTGGTCTTGGAATTAGGAAGATTCATCTTCATGAGTTCAAATCCAGCCTCAGACCCTGGACAAGTCACTGAACCCTGTTATTCTCAGTTCCTTGTTTGTAAAATGTGCTGGAGAAGTAAATGACAAACCATTCCAGTGTCTTTGCCAAGAAAACCTGATGGGTGGAATTTAAGGTAGCTTTGACTGACAGAAGGATAGATTTAGACAAAATCAGTCTTTCAGTGAAAGATAAGCAAAAATATCCACATGTTATAATGCATGTATTGTCTACTGGACTCAATTACCCACAAGCTTGAGACACTGTGATATAGTGAAAACCACACAGAAATTGGTGTGCGAAGTACTGTATTTGAATCCAGTAGCCATGTGACCTCTTCAATTTCCATAGCAATAAAATGAGGATAATAATGCTTATACTATATGCCTCACAGGGTTGTTGTAAAGAAATCATTTCATAGCCTGAAAAGTATCATGCAAATGTTAGTTCTTTTTAAGCAGTAATAGGGAATCATAGGGTTAGAGCTAGAAAGACCTTTAGAGTTCATATAATCCATTTCTGTGTACAAATTAGGAAACTGAGCAATGTAGTTCTAAAAGCAACAGTTTAATGTGGTTTCTTAAAAAATTAATTTGTTCAGGATTTTTATGAACCAACCCTGTGGGTTCTCCCCCACAGGTTGACCCCCATATCCAATTGCACAGTTGTTCAGCTGTCTGGACAATGATTTTATTTTTTTCTATCTGTCAGTAAACATTCATTATGTGCCTTCTAAGTGCCAGACTTTGCCCTGGGGATACAAGAAAAGTTGAAAGTCCCTACCTTCAAGGAGCTTACAATTTAATGGGGAAATAGCCTGCAACCAACTATGTACAAATAAGCTATGTACAGTATGAAGTTAAGATAATCATTAGAGGGAAGGGTCTAGCATTATGAGGGATAAGGAAAGGTTTCTTTTATAAGGTAAGATTTTAGCTGGGACTTTAAGGCAGGTAGGGAAGCCAGGTGATGGAGATGAGGAGGGAGAGCATTCCATGCATAGGGGATAGCCAATGAAAATGTCTGGAGTTGGGCGATGGACTGTTTTATTTAAGGAACAGCAAGGGAATTCTTATCACTGGATTGAGGAGGACATTAATTTTTTTCCCCAGAATTTTTATTTATTTTTAGTTTTTAACATTCATTTCCACAAGATTTTGAGTTCCAAATTTTCTTCCCATCTCTCCCTTACTCCCCCTACCCCAAGATGGCAAGCATACTGATTACCCCTTCCCCCAGTCTGCCCTTTCTTATATCCCTCCCATCCTTTCCCTTACCCCCTTACTCCTTACTTTCCTGTAGGAGAAAATGGTTTTCTATACCTCATTGCCTATAGATCTTATTTCCTGGTTGCATGTAACAACAATTTTTTAATATTTGTTTTTAAAACTTTGAGTTCTAGATTCTCTCCCTTCTTCCCTCCTTATCCACCCCCACTGAGAAGACAAGCAATTCAGTCTAGGTTATACATGTGTAGTTATGCAAAACATTCCACAGTAGTCATATTGTGAAAGACTAGCTATATTTCCCTCCATCCTATCCTGCCCCCCGTTTATTTTATTTTCTCCTTTGATTGTGTCCCTTTTCAAAAGTGTTTGCTTCTGACTACCCCCTCCCCCAATCTTCCGTCCCTTCTATTATCCTCCTTCTTATCCCCTTCCCTCCTACTTCCCTATAGGATAAGACTCAATTGAGTGTGTATGTTATTCCCTCCTTAAGCCAAACTGAGGAGAACATTGTTAATGTTTGGGAGTATGAGGAATGAGTGGAAAGTGTAATCCTGGAAAGGGAGTCAGGCAGAACTCCAAGTGAATATGGTTTCCATTTAGGAAGCTTTTCAGAGTTTGGAAGATTGATGCAATCAGTGTACTGGCATGAGAAACAGGTGTCTCAAGAACCTTTCACCATCTAGAGGGAATCTCTTGTCCCTTTAGACTCTGGACTGGAATCCTCCATGATATAGCAAATACTTTTGGTAAGTCTACTTACCAAGTTGGTCCATCAAGGCAAGTATCAAGGATAAAATACTGAAGATTTAAAAAGTAGAGGGGCCCAGAAGGAAATAGAGAATGAGATGGCTTATTTTTGAGAAATGGTGAAGTGATTTTAATGACTCCAGGCATCTCCCTGAAAAAAAAAAGAGCCCACATTTCAACATTTCAAGGTGGATAGATAGTCACCTCATTGTTAGGCCTCATGTCCTGCCTCTGTCATACACTGGTTTTGTGACCCCAGTTAATCATTTAACCTTTCACAAGGTTCAAGTAAACACTCCAAGAAAGTTGCAGTATGAGCAAAGATTTGCATTTGTAGAGGGAATCTCCTCATTAAGAGTTCTCTGTTATAATGAAATCACAAGTCTACACACACACACACACACACACACACACACTTTTTTGTGATGCTCCTTGGTTCTTAGTCATGGACAGTCTTGGAAGAACTAAAGTTGAGGGCCCCACCCAAAGGGCAATGGGGAGGCATGTGGTGGCCATGAAAAAGATGTAACATATTACCAAGGAAGATTTATGCCAGAGAAATGCCATAAAGAATCCCTGAAAGAGGAGGGTTATTCACATACCTAAAGTGGCAGAGGCATAACTGTTGGAGAGCTCTGCATACCCCATTGGTGCCTGCACTCAATGGCAAGATTTCTAGAAAAAGAGCTCTAGCACGTTGGGTAAAGAGACCAAGAAGGGATGGATAGATTGTGATCACCTTTGCTAGAGGCTGTACCTAGGTTGATAAGATCCCAAATCCAGCAAAAAACCAAAGTAAGATTTAATTTTTCTTAAGCATTTCTTTTAAGCTTGTTCTCATTGCTTTTAACCTTGTTCCGTAGTACTTATGAAATAAAAAACCCTATTGAAGCACAAATCATGTTTTAGCAAAGTAGTTATTAAAGTCTTCCTAAAGAGAGTTGCATTTTTTTTTCTTGCAGAACAGCCAACTTCATCAAACAGTCAGGAAAAGAATGGTAAAATGTACCTTAAGACAAATCTTTATCAATTGCTATTTGATTGACTTTTAATTAAGTCCTGAAAAAATAAATTTGGGCTCAAGGGCAGAGGCATAGACTAAATAATCTTTCTGTATCCTTCAATTTAACTTTTTTCATCCTGTTTTTCAAATTGGGGAAACACATTCCAATAGGACCAGACCTGTGATCTATTAGAAGCTGAAGGTGAGAGTTCCTAGGAAAGAAATGAATTTCACAAGATATCTGAGCGTTCTGAGCTCATTCCAGAGGGGACATGTGGTCCACACTAGCCCTGAGTGCAATTGTAAAGTAGGTGAAATATTTTCTTTGTCCTTCCAGCTTCCTCTTTTTATTCTTTTCTCTTCTTTATTCATTAAATTTACTGAAAAGTAAACTCAAGGCCCACGACAAACTGTTGTTGGTGCTAACTGATCCGTGAGTAAGGGGAGACAACTGAGAAGAGTCGGGGCCATCTCTAGGGCTCAGAGAATGGGACGGGGTGCTGATTCAGGCTTTGCCCTCTACCTTCACCCCTACATCAGCCAATCCCTTAGCCAACGAGCACCTACAGTGTGCCAAACACTGTGCTAAGGATACAAAGAAAGGCAAAAACAAACAAATGAAAAATTAGGAAATGCTGCTTAGTAACTCAGGGAAGGAGATGTCGGTGGAAGAGTTGACAAAGAGGAATGAGTTAAGATGTCAGGGCTAAAAACAAATAAGCAAATAAATAACCTTTTCTCCCCTCATATCTTCCCAATTACCTGTTCTGTTCTCTTCCTTTCTCCCTGTGAAAATCCATTCTTAGGAAAATTCATTAATGCTGAAGTATAAGTGATAGGGAAGGAATAATATGTTATTGGGGGATTGGAGACTTAACAGGAATTATTGGTGTCATACAGAGTGTTGGACTTGGGTCAGGAGAAATCTGGGTTCAAATTCTATTTCTGACATTTACTAGCAGTGTGACCATGAACAAGTTACTTAACTTCTTGAAGATTTAGTTTCCTCATCTATAAAATAGAGATATAAATACCTCCAGCACTTACCTCATTGGGTTGTTAAGAAGATCAAATAACATAGTGTATTAAAGAACTCTTTGCAAACATAAAGCGGCATATAAATGTAATTTTATATTATTATGATTATAACTAGGACAATTAAAAATATTTTAAAAACTACTATGATATGTATGAAAAAAATATTTTCCTAATATGCAGGTGTGGTCATGTTATTAAACTCCAGTGACTCTCTATTACCTATTGGATGAAATATAAAATCCTCTGTCTGACTTTTAAAGCTCTTCACAACTTGGCCCCTTCCTACCTTTCCAGTCTTCTTAATCTTTACTCCCTTTCATATACTCTATTATGTACTCTAGTGCCAATGGTCTTCCAGCTGTTCTTTGCACACAACACTCTGCATGTTTTTATTGGTGGTCCACCATGGCTAGAATGCTTTCCCTCCTAACCTCTGCCTCCTGGCTTCCTTCAAAATTCAGGTCAAATTCTACCTTCTTCGAGAGGCCTTTCTCTGTCACCTTACTCCCTTGATGAACCTTCCGCTCAAGCATTTATAGTGCCTTCTCTCTGACATCACCTTCTATTTTCAGTCTTGTAGGTACATAATTGCTAGCATGGTGTCTCTCACATCAGAATGTGAGTTCCTTGAGGGCAGCAACCCTGTTTTTGCCTTTTTTCATGTCTCTGGGACTTAGCACAGCTTCTGGGCACACAGTAAGCTCTTCATAAATACTTATTGACAAATTGGCTGATAAGGTTCCAAGCAGGGCTGATCTAGAATCCTATACTGCTTTGAATAATTTCTTTGGTGCTTTGTATTATGCAAATCACACTGACCAGGGTGTTAGCCCAGTCAGGCAGGCATTTGAGGGTTGCTACCAGGCCATCCAAACTACCATTAGTGTCTTAGGGCACCCCAAATTCCATGTCACTTTGTCAATCCCCTGTGTTGCTGTTGTCCCTCTCTCCTGACATAAGTGAATGGATTAAAAATTGTTAGATGCTTAGTATGTGCCATGTTCTGTGTTACATGTTGGAGATACAATAGAAAAGTAAGCCAATCTGTCTTCTCAAGTCACTCCCATTCTAATGGGGAAGGCAATGCACATGGAAGGTTTTAGTTTCAATCAGATGGAAAAGTCTCAAGGTCTTTCAGGTGCATCAGCAAAGTAAATATTAATGCTTATTCTTTAATGTTATTTCTATCAATAAATCATATCACTTTTTGATGGTGAATCATTTGACAGAACTAAAGGCTTTGGGGGCCAAGTCTTATGCTGTACCAAGAGCAATTAATGCTTCTTTGTATTTCCTAGTGCTTGTACAGTGCCTGGTACACAGTAGGCACTTGATAAATGCTAATTAGCTGACTATAAAGAACTTTTTTCTGGGTCTTCAGTAGCTGTAACCATAGCACCTGCAGGAACAGTTGCCAGGCAGCATCTCCACAGAGGATGGTTGCCTCCCAAGACGATAAGAACTATGCTGCAGCATTACTTTGGGCTCAGGATCCTAGGCGGTCTCCAATGATATCTGAAAGGAGATGGTGGTCAAGGTGGTAGTGGTAATTTGAGTGGTCTGGGCCATGCTACGTCCTGTCTTTCTCTCGGGTGCCTTTTCGCTTTGGCTAAGCTGGCTTGCCTCCTTCTCTGTGTGTGGTAGTTGGTGGGGATGGCTGGCCCCCTCTCAGGAGTTAACTCCCCAGATAGTGGCTATGAGGGCTGGGCTGAAATGAATAATAGTGGTCTGAAAGGGGGTTGCTAAAACTCCTAGATACCTGTGCCTATCTGTCTATTGGTGGCAGTTGGTAAGCAGTTGTTGCAAAGGTGATGGATAAGATGAGCTCCTTATGCATCACAATGCCCATGACTAATCCATAATGATTTCTCCCCTGATTGATGGCTGTGAGGGCTGGGATGGAAGATCACCAAGTGTCTTGCCATTCTTGTTCTGGGCTATCTCTATCAGGGCGTCTACTCCTGCAGGTATTGTAGCCACTGAACACCCAGAAAAGACAATTCTGGCCACCAAATGATCAAATGATCCAACCTGAATAATAAGTTAGACCATGACAAGGTAATTATTATAAACAATTTTGGTGAAATTTCTAGTGAGAGAATACCTTGGGAGCAAGATGCCCTATATTAGATCACACATAGGTGATCACCTGTTTTTCCTAGTAAATTCTGTAGTAGTCTTGAGCATCTAAGGTTGATTGTTATTATAGAACTTCTCATAGATGCAAATATCTGGAATGATCTTAGAATCACCTTGATTTCTGTATAGCATCCAATCCAGATCTGACCTTGGGTCAGGTCAGGCTCCTCCAGACCTATTTTAGTTTGTATTTGCTCTCCTAATCTGTCCAGGTCCCACTTTTAAGCTGAGAAGGGAGAAGGTTTTGCTTCAACAATTTGGCACTTGGTCAGTTTGTGGATGAGAAGTAGGTCATAGCAATTCAAGCAGGAGATGGTCTGGGCCAGGGTTTTGTCCCTATGGAAGCTGATCACGGAAAGATCTCAGTGGGGCCAGAAGAGAGGCCTGAGAGCCTGGACATGCCATCTGGCACCCCTGAGGTGATTATCTTTACAGCTAACTGTATGCCAAGAAGTGGGGGGGAAGGCAAAATATAGGGGATATACTGGAAGGAAAGTCTAATCCTTAATCTTGTTACAGAGGGGAAAGAAAAATGTGTATGGACTTTTTGAAGACAGGTAACATGGTATACTGGAAGGCATACTGGACTAGGTTGTGTCCAATGTGTGTTGGGGATTAGCCAGTGGAGAGCAGGTGGGACAGCATCAAGGAATCCTGCCAAAATAGGGCAGGCATGGTTTGAGCACAGTGCTCAGTTCCAGGGATCAGAACAGGCGACCAACATTGTAGTCCATAGGTCAAAACCAGAAATCTGAGCGATACCTAAACCAAGGAGCTAGCCAGGAAAATGTGATCTCACTTCAGGCGATGAGGACCACACATAAAGCCATGTCAGGAGGAAGAATGATGGTGTATCGAGTAATGATAGTTTGATTCATATAAAGAATAAACTTCACTTTTCTTTTCTTGTTTTGTGGTCATGGCTGTGATTATGTTCAGACTTTCAAAGAGATTTGCCTATAGTGCCTTCATTTCAAAAAGAAGAAGGTATGGTTTCATTCCAGTGAATTCAATGAAATCACCATCACTCACTCCCATTAGCAGATCTGGAAACTGATTAAAGATGGGCTGATCACCTGGAAGCCTGTGACTTGCTGGGTCACTCTTGTACCCAATGTTGAAAAAGCACTCTCATTCACCAGAAGGGAAGGCACATGGGCATTAGTCAGAGAAAGAAAATGGTCAATGTGAAACACCCGAGGTGACCTGGATGAGGGTGAGGAGGACTCTGTCCTCTGCAGATAACAGAGATCCAAATAGATAGACTGTCACATATATTGGAAGGAAAGTAAGATGCTTAAGAATAAGTTCCTTCATAAAGAGCCCCATCATAAACTGAAGGCAGTTAAGGGAGACCCACAAGAAGCTCCTGTCTAACAAGGTTAAGCCACGCGGGTCCAAGAACTAAGGAAGCATAAAAGCATCAGGAAGAATATCTACACGCTAAGAATTAGAGATCATTAAGATTGTTCAAGGAGACCAAGAAATTTTCCACCATCTCCTCTAAGCACAGTCCCCAGTTACAAATCTTGTTCAATAATACTTCCCAACAACTAAAAAAAGAAAAGCATTCTAAAGCAATGTTATTTTTAGCAATAGTGTGCTAACTATAGGACTACAGGATCAAAGAGTTGGAACTAGAAGGGATGTTATGAATGTTCTAGTTCGTGTCCTTCATAATATAGATGATAAGAAGGGGGTCCAGGGGGCTAGGTGGCTCAGTGAATAGAGCACCAGCCCTGGAGTCAGGAGGACCTGAGTTCAAATCTGGCCTCAGAGACTTAACACTTACTAGTCGTGTGACCTTGGGCGAGTCACTTAACCCCAAATCGCCCCATCTTCCCTCACCAAAAAAAAAAGCGGAAAAAAGGGGGGTACAGAAAAGGGCAATGAACTCACTCAAAGTCACAGAGGTGGTAAGCTGAGGAATCATGTGACCTCTTTCTCCCAAAACAATTGAAGATAATGTAGCCACGGGCTCCCTCATCATCCCTCCTTCCTTAGCCCTTGAAACAATGACCTGATGAAATAAAATTGGTGGGAAAGTGGAGTAGGCTGTCTCAGGAGGTAGTGGATTCCCACTCCCCCACTTTGAGGTCTTCAAGAAAAGTCTAAATCATCACTTGTTGGCAGTCTTTTAGAGAACACTCTTCTGGTTATAGGATGAACTAGATGTCCACCGATGTCCCTTCCTACTTTCAAGTTCTGTGATTCTGTGAAGAATTCTACCATCTCTAAGGAATGCTGGGGATATGTTGATTCTCATTTTCTTTTTTTCCCAGTCTCATAGTTTTCCCTTTCTACCAGGTACTGGAAATTAACCCTGTTGCCTCTGCAATTCCAGAATCCCTTTGACTTAATCCAGAGTTCAGACTGCTGCATCTGGAGTCAGGAAGACCTGAGTTACAAGTTCCTCCCTGTTCCTGACTAAAATTAGTGGCTGTGAGCAAGGATTTGAGGGGCACGAGTCTGGTTCAAGGAGAACTTGTGGCAGTTAATACTAATAGAAAATAGAAGGGATATATAATAGATGGATAATTCTAGTCAGTGGATCATGAGATCCACTGCTGCATGAATTAGAAGGCACCTGTAGGCTGATCTACCTGTTTCTTGGAAGGCTTTTCTGCATATAGTTTTCAGGTGTCTGGCTAGACTTTGATCTGCTACTCAGATAGACTCCTGGTAGGTGCACTGTGGTTTGGTTCCCTGTTTACATGCTGCTTTTGCTGTCCATATGGTATGTTACAAGTCAGTCTGGGCAGTCTCCAAATCCTCTAAGTAGTTGTCAATCAGTAGAATCCTGGTGAAAGGCATGAGTGTTGGGAATGATTGTTTTGGAAACCAAAATTTACACAAAAGGGAGTGGTTTGGGTGGGTGAGTAAACCCAGTTATTGTAGTAGTGTTCAGCCGTTGGAGAAAGGGATGAGCCAGTCATCTTGTTGGTATGCTATATGGCAGCTGTGGTACCACTGAGAATTCAGCTAGTGTGCTCTGTCTGTGACTTGCCTTGTCACTCTTGTACCCAATTATGGAAAAATAACACTCACTCACCAGGAGGCAAGGAACGTGGCCATTAAACAGAGAAAGGATATAGTCAATAATCATATGCCTGAGATGGTGACCTGACTGAGGACTTGAATTCCAATCATGCCTTACAGAATTATCAGCTATGTGACCCTAGGCAAGCTCCCTATCCTCACTCAGCTCCAATTTCATCTGTAAAATGGGCATTGTGATAGTACCCATTTCACAGGGTTGTTGTGAAGATCCAATAAGATAACATTTTATAGCAATTTGCAAACCTTCAAGTGCTATATAAATGTAGGGAAGTGCCCATATGTCATAGAGATTAAAAAACAAAACAAAACACAACTGCAGGAAAGTGAGCCCTGTCTGAAAATGTGAGAGAAGCTGTGGACTCTGGTCAGAGATCAGAAGGATGGAAGACCATGCAGCCATTGCATTTCTTGGAGGAACAGGTGAGTGACTTCAGTATTGGCCAAGGGTCTTGCTTGAGGAAAAAAATAAGCCACCTTGGTCATACAGTAAGGAAGAATCAGAGATGGGGTTCAACTCTGGTCTTCCTGGTTCCAAGACTACCACTATACTTCACCATGGAGACGGAAGTAAAATATTTCTTGGATTTGCTGAAGATGTCTTCTCTTTTAATTGTCCAATGGAATGCTTCAGAGCAGAGAGGTTTTTAACCTGGAGTCTATGAACTTAAAAAAAAAAAACACTTGGTAATTGTATTCAATATAATTAGTTTCCTTTACAATCCTATGTATTTTATTCTATGCATTTAAAAATATTAACCTGAGAAGGGGTCCATAGGTTATATTATACTGCCAAAGGAGTCTATGACACAAAAAAGGCTAAGAATTTCTGCTTTAGAGGTTTGAAATAAAATAAATGTTATTTTATTTTACAAGAGGAAGGAAGACATTTTTGATTTATAAAATGTTTCCTTAACACTGGTGACTAAAAGGAATATTTCAGTGATATGTATATAGTTGAATTATGTCCCCCATCTTCTGTGTGGCAAGGGGACTGTTGTATGTGTCCCAGATGGTGATTAATAGTCAACAAATTTTTTAAATGTACTTACTGTGTACCTAAGTGATGAGGAGATAAAGACAGACAAAAATCAGTGTTCCTGTCCTCAAGGAGTTTACCTTCTAGTGGAGGAGACAATATACAAAAATTGTATGTACCAGATATATATGGTGTAAAGAGAGGTCACTTCCAAGGGAAGACACTAGCAGCTGGGGAGGCTTCAGGGAGGGCTTCTTATAAAAGGGAGATTTGAGAGAGTCTTGAAGGAAATTAGGGAACCCAGTAGCTACAAGGGAGTCCATCACCCACAGAAACTAGTGTTCCTTTCCAGGGAACAAATACATAATCAAATGGTAATAATGTCCAAAGGGATTTTTTTCCATTCAAAATTTATGATTTCAAAAGTACGACAACTCTGAGTTTGTAAACTCCCTCCATCAATGCAGACCAATTTTGTGTCTCCAAACTTGCTAGTATACATACATCAGAAGCAAGAATAAAATTCAATTCTTTCTGAAGACAATGGCAGCCTGCTGCAAGCCACTATTCCATGCTGTCTCTCCAAATGTAAAAGTCCTAAATCCACAATACATTAGATCTCTGTCTAGGTGGAAAGAAAAAAATGTGCCCAGAATTTGGATGCAATGAGTTCAGAAACAAGGCTATGCCTTTATATAGCAGTTAGTAAAACATCTTGGAGGAAAGAGCCTGATGTATCAATTAAAAATCAGTTTTATACAAAGAATCAGTCCAGAGCAATGGTTCTAATCCAACCTAAGACATTTCATTTCCTGTGTGACCTTGGGCAAGTCACTTAATCTCTATAGTCTTCTATTTCTTTATCTGGAATGAGGGGGTTTGACTAGATGAACTCTGGGATCCCTTTGAAATATAAAAATATATGTAATATTATGGTAGTTATATGTAACCATGCCTACCAGCTTTCTTCACCTGCCAACTCTCCATGGAAGGCAATGCAGTCAATAGTTCAGCCAGACTGGCTTGTCAGAAGAACTTGGTTTTAAAATGCTGGCTCTGCTTCTAATTAGCTGCATACCTTTGACCAGGTCATTTACTGTTTGGACCTCATACTTATAATGTACAAAATGAAGAAACAGGACCAAATGATCTCTGTAGTTCCAACCAACTCTACAGTCTTATGAGTGAACAAATATGGCAAAAGGAGTAAGGGAACAAAACCTATTGAATGGTCACCATCTAGTCAAAATCTTCCACCATGGAACACTCTAAAGAAATTAGACAATTTCAGTGTGGTTGGATTACTCAGACCTTGATAGGGGAGGAGCATCACAAAGATGACCACCAGGAGAGGGGTTAATTTTTCAAGAGGCTGACTCTGACAGGCCACAACCAGCCAATGAGGCTTTATGGTGGTGACATAATGCTTGAAATTTGATCTCCTCCCAGGGAGCGAAATGGGGGTGTGGTTCCTGTGAAACCAGACTGAACAGAAATTAGCCTTCACCAGCTGCTCATGTAATTGCATTTAAATTCAGTTGAACTAATTTTTTTACACTTGATAAAAGCAGTTGTTGTCTTTCCAAATTGTTCCCACTCTTAAATACATTTTTTTCTCCCAAACACAATATAAATGTACAATAGCATGGTTAAAAGTGCCCTTCCTCCTTCCTCCATCTCTCTTGGTTAGGACTGTTCTCCTTCAATCAGATGTTGGTACACGGTTTATTGTTGGAAGTTTAGGAAGTAAAGTGGCCCTATTTGCATAAAATTCTGTGACTCATTGATTCACAGATTGTAAATCAGACGAACATTGGATTTTAATTAATTATATTAATTTTAGGGGGAAACAACAAAACTGAAAAGTCTGCAGTGCTTCATTTACTGAGAAAGCTCTGAAATGTCTTTTATTTTTAGCAAGAGCCATAAAAACATTTCATACCGAAATAATGTAAAAAAAAAATCAAGGGTGGTTGTATTACTCAGCGTGATCGCGCCCTTTAAAAGACTCTGACATTTCCTATATTTTTGTGAGTTTCTTTAGAAAGAATTATATATACGTATGTACATTACATACATTGTGTGTAATATATATATGTATATGTGTGTGTATATATACTTTTATCCACAGATTCAGATACATATACACGAACAACTTTATAATATCATTCATGACAGGTAGAGCTACAACTTGAAATTCTGATGCTCAGAGAAAGTACCATGAAACAGATTGGTCAAAAAAGCATGGGAGGTGTCCTGGAATGAACTATTTATGACAGATTTGGTTGTGGAGGGGAGAAGAGAGAAATGCAGCTCATAGACCTCACACTTTAGGAGAGAGGGACAGACATACTGAGACATCCCTTCCTCTACTGGGTTAAGAGGAGACCTTGGGGCACTTCAAAATGCAAACTAGGAAGGCTGCCACCATGGGGGAAGGGAGCAGGGTAGGGCTGGACCAGGTAAGAGCTGGCAGGGCAGGAGGGAAGAAAGCCACCATAAAGTAGTTTCATATTTTTTTTACTAAGTATTCTTGCTAAATGCTAAGTTCAGAGGGTTTGCTCCTTAATTGGTTTATTGATCAATGGAAGGTATATAAGTGCTATCAGCCCCTAAATTTTGACATCCCTGGATAATACCCTGGTTGCTGCACCTTAGTTATAGCTTTGACCATGGGCAGAATCTAATGTTAAGAGATTCTATGTTGGACCTCACCCAAGGTAGTGGGTTTCATTGCAAGGCAGGTTCACTTATAAGACTTCTCCCATGGCATGAACTCCAAGGATAGTGTTACAGTGATAATCCTTGTGTGTGTGTGTGTGTGTGTGTGTGTGTGTGTGTGTGTGTGTGTGTGTGACTGTGTGTAGACAAGCACACATCATGTATATAAATATATATCATACAACACTAACAGCTAAGAAGTTAACTTTTTTCTAATGAAGTTAATGGGTAAGTCCTATTGCACAATTATTACCTTTCTCCCATGTTAAATTTCCAGATGAATATAATACTCCTTTTTCTCTTTCTTTTTCATGCCTTTGAGTAAGAATCATTCAATGGACTACCTATCATTCAATTAGCAGGTCACCAGGTACAGGAAAATCAAACCAAACAAACAAACAAAAAACCAAAACCCAATCCACAAATAAACAAACAAATGAAAAACCCAAAACCTCACTATGGTGAAAGGAATCCAGGCCAAATAAATTTGAAGAGAAAACCAGCTCTCATCCTGCAGAGTGGCTAGTGTGTAGGGGAACTCACTATTATTGACTCCATTTCTCATCCCAACCATGCCTTCAGATGCAGTGTAGTGCTCCCCTTGAGGTCAATGTTCCCTTTTGTATTTAGAATGGCTTTGTAGAGTGGAAATCCTAATTTATTGCTGACATCAGGGGTAGAAATAGAAATAGTGCTATATGCAGACTGGGTTACATTAGACTTTGGCTGCATGTAGCTGTTTTGATCTGCTGTGTCTCTGAATCAGAGCTAGAATGACTTCCACTGTGTGGTGTGCTGAAAGAAACTAAAAATGTAGAAATGAAGAGTGGCTCAGGCCATAGAACTCAGTTCTCAACGTTGTGGTCAGAACTTCGAACTCAACAGAATAGGTTTTCTCCTTGACTCTGGTAGGCAATATTTGGGAAATCAATCTGAATTTTCTTTTTATTCAAAATAGATGAATTTGGAATCAGAAGATTCAGGTTGGAACCCTGACTTAGCTAAAAGGTCACCTTTGTGATCTTGGACAAGCCAATTCACTACTGAGTTTTCTCCTCAGAAAAATAAAGGGATTGCACTAGGTGACTTCTAAAGTCTCTGTCATCTACGATTCTATTATCCTTTGACCATATGAAATTGTATAAGTGAAGTTGGGAGGAAGGCCATGGAATGTTTAATATGACTACTATTTTATTTGAAATAAATTTTTGTTGGTCTTTCATTTTGAAACTGCCTAAATTTCCCCCTGTATCACTTCCCCTTCTCCCCCTAGGCTATCATATAACAGAGATTTTTTTTTTAAATAGCCAGCATTTATGTAGCACTTTATGGTTTGCAAAGCACTGCACATAGGCTCTGTCTTTTGATCCTCATAACTCTACAAAGTAGGTGCTATTATTATTTCTATGTCACAAATTAGGAAACTGAGGCTGAAAGGATTAAATGATCTTTAGAGTCATACAGCTAAGAAGTCTCTAAGGCAGGATTTGAACTCAGGTCTTACTTCAGGTCCAGTGTTCTTATCTATTGCACCATCAAAACAGATCAATAGATTTTTAAAGATCTGAAAATATATACAATGTTCTAAAACTGGGGGCCTCCCTCCTTTGCAAAGGAGTCAAGAAGAGGTATCTTCTCATATCTCTTCTTTATATTTACTGATATTTGCAATATTGCAACATTTGTTTTTTTATTGTCTTGTGAGTCTTTCCTTCTGAGACATTGTGTATATTGTTTCCTTGACTTCACTTACTTCACTCTGCATCAGATCACATAATTCTTTCTATACTTCTCTCTATTCCTCATCTTTGTCATTTCTTATATATTAATGATATTTTATGACATTCATGATACCACAACTTGTTTTTGAGTAATTTCAGTTGTGTCTGATATTTTGTGACCCCATTTTGAGGTTTTCTTGGCAAAAATACTGAAGTGGTTTGCCATTTCCTTCTCCAGCTCATTTTACAAAAGAGAAACTGAGGCAAATGGGATTAAGTGACTTGCTCAGGGTCACACAGCTAGTAAATGTCTCAGGTCACATTAGAATTCAGGTCTTCTTGATTCCAGACCCAGTGCTCTATCCATTGAGTCACTAAACTGCCCTACATAGGCCATTTATTTTTCAATCTATGCCCGTCATGGCATATCTTTGTTTCTAGTTCTTTGCTACCACAAAAAGTGATGCTGTGAATATTTTGGTGTATATTAATACTTTTTAAAAATCAATGATTTCCTTTCAGTATATGCCAAGTAGTAGAATCTCTGGGTCAGGGATCATAGACATTATAGTAATTTCATTTGCATAATTCCAAATTGCTTTCCCAAGTAATTGTACTAAATCACAGGTCCATCAGCAATGCATTAGTAGTACAAATCTTTCTACAGCCTTTCTAGCACTGACTCTGCCAAGCTTTTGCCATCTTTGCCAATTTGCTGGGTGTGAGGTGAAACAAGGATTTTAAAAATTGTGTTTTTATTATTATTAGTGATATGGAACATTCTTTTGCGTACTTGTTAATAGTTTGTGATTCTTTTAAGAACTGTTTGTATTCTTTGACTACTTATGCATTAAGGAATGGCTTTTAGTCTTATTTATTTTTGTTAGTTGTATAACCCCAATTTCTAAAATTAGATGTAATTACTATTGCTTACATTTCATCTCATAACGTTGTCTTTGTTGAGGCAATGCTAATGATTGAAATTTATTTCTAGTAATTAACTTATTTGGTGAAATGAATGAATGAATTAAAAAAGCATTTATTAAATGCTTACCATGTACAATGTAGGGCAGTTAGGTAGCCCAGTAGATGGAGCACTGGGTCTGGAATCAGGAAGACCCTAGTTCAAATCTAGCCTCAGACATTTACTAGCTATGTGACCCTGGGCAAGTCACTTCACCCTGTTTGCCTCAGTTTCTCATCTGTTAAATGAACTGGAGAAGGAAATGGCAAACAACTCCAGTATCTTTGCCAAGAAAGCCCAAAAATGGGGTCATGAAGTCAGACACAACTGAAATGATTCAAAAACCAAAATGTACAAAACAAATAATAAGAATGACATTAATTATCTTACGTTGTGGTTTAAAGAACAGATCTCCAGAACACTGAAACAATCAATTTCAATTTAGTGGGGAAAATGTATGTGCACAAAATCCAAATTTTTTGGCAGTAATTATATAATAGAAATATAATTGCTTATTTGACTGAATTTTTCACTATTTAACTTGCTACTTGGGCATTATTACCTCATCCACTGGCTTCTGAGTTGGATTTTATCTAGGTATAAGCAGGTTTCATTGTAGGCACTTGCTGGGACACTTACCCTTTAGTTAATTTGTAACTTGCTTGATTTTCCTTTCTGATATTGAGTTATTTGAAATACTATTCCTTATTTAAAAAAATTTTATATAATCATGTTTCTTTTAAGTTCACAGTTTCCTGGTGTATAATTGTGCATAGTTATTTAAGATATTTCTGCTCAGTTATTATTTGTTGTAAATTCAATCTTGTTCCTTTTTAATTTGAGTGATTTGATTTTCTTCTCTTTGACTAAATTAGATAATGGCTTATCAATTTTATTAGTCTTTTCAAAAGATTCATCTCAGTTTCATTTATCAGCTCCATAGACTTTGTATTTTCAATTTTATTTTCTTCTCTAATTTTCAAGATCTCTTGTGTCTATTTGTGGATTGTTAATATTGCTATTCTAATTTTTAAATTGCATCTTTTCTCATCGGCCTGATTATTTTGTAGTGGCCCAAAATGAGGAAAATAATGGCCCCATAGCATTTGAAATACTGTATTCAGATGAAGATGCTACATTATAGGAAGAATATGAATGAACTGGAGAGTTTCTAGAGTTGAATAGTCAGGATAGGAAAAGCCCTTGGAAAAAGTGTCATTCAAGGAATAAATTTAAAAACTAGTAATGCTTAGCCTGAAGAAGAGAATACTTGGAGGTAAGGGGTGTTTTCCAGTATTTGAAGGTCCTAAAAATGAGTAACTTTTGTTTTCTTGGGCCCCAGAAGAACTAGGACTAGTGTGTAGAAATGGCAGAGAAATAAAAATGGATTTTCCACGCCAATTAGAGCTACTTAAAAGTGGAATGGATTATTATAGGTCTTTCATAGGCTTGATTCACATACAGTTTGGTCTAGATGACCTCTACTATCTGTTCTATTCCTGAGATTCTGTTCTATTATACTTGGCAAATTATTTAACCGTTCTGTGTTTCAGTTTCCTCATGTATGAAATAGGGATAACAATACTCATATTGCCTCATTAGGTTATTGTGGGAGGAAAAAAGTACTTTGTAAACATTAAAAAAATTATATGAATATGTTAATTCCACTCCTATTCCCCCCTCCCCCACCACATATCTGCCTAATTTAGGCAAGGGTTGAGTCTTTGACAATAAGATGGGACTTTGGGATGGTGGTGGTTTTTAGCAGCTTTATGGAATATAGTTGTTTGATGTTTATAATCCCCAGGAAAGAAGGTAGTAATCAAGAAATATGAATTTCAAGAAGTCTATGTGGCAGTATAGGTTCTATGGGGGCTATGGTAGGAGCTTCTGACAAAGGACAGTGGAAATGTTTTGGGAGTTGAGTTAATAAGTTGTGAACTGACTATATAATTTACTTTTGACAAGTTATGTAAAGTCCTTGGGTCTCAGTTTCCTAATCTACAGAATGAGGATGTTAGGATAGATAACCTAAAGCTCCATTTTTCTCTCTGTATTCTCTACTTGCTTAACTTCAAAGTTCTAAAGTTTGACCTCTATGTTTCTTTGATCTTATCTTTGTCAGCAGCATATAGATTCTGTTGATAATATATTTTGTTTTCCATTTCAAAGACAATTTGGGGACACTATTTCATGGAGGACATTAAGTATTTTTGTTGTATTGTTTTGGTATATAATCTTTATATTATCTCTAAATATTTAATAATCAAGAACTCATGCATACTTTTAAGGTTATCTTTAGATTCTGTTCTATAAAATTATCTTCCATCTTTTTATTTAAGTTCCTGATCCATTCTTTTTTTCAGAGAATCTGTTCCTTTGGAGTGTTTTGAATATAAGATAGTGTCTATTAGATGCCATTAATGCTGCATGTCAAATCCAATAGGGAAACTCATCAAATCTAGATTCCTTCCTGATTTATTTACTGTTGTCCCCAACATTCAATCAATGAGAAAGGGTGATAAGTTTACAGCAACTTAGAGACTTTAATTATGGTCCAGCTTCTGTCACTAATTAGCCAAATGATCTTGGATTAATTACTTAGTCTCTTTTTTGGCCTTAATCTTCTCTGTATGAGCAAGGAGCTAGACTAAATATCTTTAAGGTATCTTCCATTCTAAAATTTTATGATTCCATAAAAATTCTCAAGAATTTATTAAGCATCTATCTTATGGCAAAGCATTTCATTACCTGTTGAGTATATAAAGACATAAAAGAAAAATAGTACCTGCCCCTCAAGGAGCTTACATTCCTGAGTATGTGTTATGAATGTCAAGTTACAGCAAAAGCATCTGACAATGGTAGATAGAGCTTTGAACATTTATAAAACATGTTTATTTTCCTACCTTTACCAAAGTCCTAAAACTACCCTCTGTTGAAAGAAAATGGATTGTGTAATGAAATTCTATTAAATCTATATTATATGAACAAGATTGGTGATAGTAGGAGGAAGCTATTTTGACTTGGAATCAAGATCCTCCCCCCTCTTGTTTCAAGTTCTTTATAATAATTTTAGTCTCATAAATCTCAGTGGCTTATTAGAAAGGTGCAAGGACCAGAGCCCTGTGAGAGGTAGGTCACAAAACAGAATAGTTAAACATATAAACCATCTAAACATATGAATTGGAAGAAATGGAAAATTAAATCTAAAATCAAATCTCTTAGGATCAAATATTGTTAAGTATGTCCTCAAAAACATTCTCAAAAACAGAGAGCCCTTGTTCCCTTGTACTCATGTTTAACATTTCCAAATTTTAACATTGACATTCAGAGTTTAAAGTCTTGACAGAAGATGCTGCAAATGAAATATTTCTCGCAATTACTCTTTTCTTCTTATGCCATTTTCTTTTTTCAGTACCTGAAAAAGAAGATGAGCTCTAGCCTAAAAAAATATCTGAGCACACATTCAGGACTACTGAGATGTATTAACCTAGTTATTTCTCACATTATAACATCAACTCCACTCATCTTCATGTCTATCACAAAGGAGTAGGACAGTGGGATATGATGGTAGACTTAAACTATCAAGACCACGGTTTCTTTACCTGAGCTTACAAACTTACTTTTTAAAAAATAGTTTGATAAGTGTATTATAGAATAATTGGTTTCTTTTATAACCCTATAGATTTTATTTTCTGCATTTTAAAACATTCTGAAAAGAGGTCCAGACTGCCAAAGGGGTCCATGATTCATGCAAAAACATTAAGAACCCTTGATCTAAACATGTGCTAGAACTTTCTGTTTCTCTGCCAAAATTGATAAATACCTTTCTTCCCTTGATGATAATTTAATTCTTCAAAGAAAGGAGAAGCATTAATAATAGCATTTATATGTAGCACTTTAGTATGTAAGGTGCTTTACAAATACCTCATTTTATTCTCCCCACAAACTTGGGAGCTAGTTGTTATTGATCCCATCTTGTAGGGAAGCAAACTGAGGCAGACAGAAGTTACATGACTTGGGCAAGATCAAACAGGTAGGCTGGATTTGAACTCAGGAGTTCCTGATTCCAGGGCCAGCACCCTATGTGCTACACTACTTAGCTGCCACCACTAACAGGAGACACTATTCTGTACTGATTTTAACTGTAACTTATTTCCCAGAACCCCAAGGCCTGGCTTTATCCAGAGTAGGTTCAATCTTGGAGTCTCTCAAAACTCACTCTTCTGGGCTTGTCATGCCTCAACCCAGAACTTCCCCCCATGAATCACAGAGTATAGCTTGTGTTTAGATCTTTGTGGTTATCTGGGAAAGGGTGCTCAGCTTCTGTGCAAGCCCCAAGCTAGCAATATGCAGCATTTTGACTACAAGACAGTTATTATTTCACCCTATAGAAGGAATGCAAAAAACAAAAGGGACCCTGGTAGCCCATTAAAAATAAATACAAATTCTCCTTCACTATTATGTGAGTTCTGTGAATTTCTATACATTTCTTCAGATTTGTACCCCCACCTCCCAGAAGAGAAAATTGCATCAGGGTTGTTAGAAAGTCAACTCTGAACATACCAATGGGTTCTACCTTTCTCCTAAAGATCTATACAGTTCTATAGATTCATTCTACTAACCCAATGGTATTCTCCAGAAAGCAATAAAATATTTGGGATCTATTGAAAATCCACCTCCCATTCACAGGACCTATGCAGCCTAAATAACTCATGGTAATAGTGGAGGACTTATGCTTCCGACTCTTTACCTTAAGAAGTTGGTTCCAGGAACTTGTCAGAATGGAAAATAATGGTAGATGGGGCTGTGTGGTTCTGCCTCTTCTCTCCTGAAAGTTGACTCTAGGAACTTGTTTTGGTCAGTGGCTTCAGTCATGTCCAACTCTTCATGACCCCATTTGGGGTTTTCTTGGCAAAGCTACTGGAATGGCTTGCCATTTCGTTCTTCAGCTCATTTTGCAGATGAGGAAAGTGAGGCAAACAGGATGAAGTGACTTGCCCAGGGTGTCTGAGCCAGATTTGAGCTCTACAAGATGAGTCTTCCCGACCCCAAACCCAGCACTCTACCTACCCACTGTGCCATCTAGCAAAAATTTTCTGCCCTTCTCTCAAAGAAGCTGCATCCCAGACTCTCAACTGGCCCTGTCCAAAAGTACCCCCTCCTGAGAGCCACACGGTCTCCTGCTTTGCTGTTACGTGATCCCAGCTATCATCTATGAAATTGGTATGAGGGTAGCATTGGTATCCAGCCCTTACCATGGACTCTACTTTCCTGTATTCTCAGTTTCTGGTCACTTGTTTCAGGTCTCTCTGGATCACTTTTAACCCTGGCAGATACTTCTCTCTTTAATAGGTTCAGTAAAAGGGTGTGACTCAAACCTATAATTTCCTGACCCATCAAATGTGAGTACTGAATCTACTTGGGGGCGGTGTGGGGAGGGGTTCCTACTCATCAAGGAAACAAATCAAAAGTCCCAAATATGACCTCATGTTTTAGCCTTGTTAAGTTGTTTAGGGGTACTCCTGACTGTATTCTCTATACAAACAATAATAAGAAAGTAGCTTCTGAAGTAGAAGTAATGTGCTGAGATCAGTTCTGAACCCTGAGACTCCTAGTTCCCCTTTCTTCCAATTACATTGTGTATGTTTCAAACATATTTATCTATATGTTATTTCCCTCATAGAATGTAATGGCAGATAAATGAGGTTGAATTCAAAAGAATTTCACGTTTCTATTGTTGTTGTTTGTCCTTAATTCTAAAAGAGGACCAAAGACATCAGGAGGGTGATGTTTTGACTTGTAAGTGAATTGGATTTAAGTAAGGCAGGGCTGTGTGAAGTCATCAGCTTCACTCTCTCCTCTAAGGTCATCTGAGTCCAGTGGCAAGACACAGGTCAGAATGACTGGAAATGATTCCAAATGCAGTGGGAGACCTTGGCCTTTTTAAGCTAAGTTCTTTCCCAGGTTTCAGTTTGTCTGAGGCAACACCCATTCAGTGATTTAAGCTTAGATAAGAAATGAGGCAAAAAGATGACCTAGTTTGCCTACTCAAAGAAATCATGCTTCTATAAAAATGACAGAATCTCTGAAACAGAATAAGCTGAGGTCTGTAGTCAATGCTAAAGCAACAAAAACTTATTTTTGGTTTCTGGTTTTTGTTTATTTTTTTAAGTTATCTTGAGAGTAAGAGTACTATCCCAAGAAGAGATAGGGCTGCTGGTCAGATTTAGTAGGCTGGTAATAAAGGGTGATGGAGAGAAGATAGAACTACTCAACCCTTGCTTATTTTCTCTGACAAAATAATCTGATTAGAATTTATAGACCAGAAAAATAGTTAAGAGAGAATCAAAACCCAAAGTTAAGTGAGATGATAAAAGAATAGTTAGCTATCCACAATGAGTTCAAGTTAACAGACCCAGATGAACAATGTTCTTAGGGAACTAAAAGACCTTACAGTAAGATTACTAAGTTACTGATTTGGAAAATAGTGAAAATGGGAGATTTGCCATAGGACTAGAAAAACCTGAACATTTTCCTAATTTTTTAAAGAAGAAAGTAAGCTTTAAAAATTATTTTGCTGGAGAATTTGACCTCAATTCTTGGGAAAACTCTAGGACATAATATTTAAGTGTGGTTCATAAGTATTTAGAAAGGGAAGAGGCAAGAAAAGAAAGAAAGGCAGGTTGGAGACATTTCAATGAAATGAACAGAAGAAAATTCAGAAGGAGTCATTGACAAACAGTACAGCTTTGAAAGTAGTATGTTGAATTTGTTTTATATATACACAGACACACACATATAAATTTTAAAGCAAGTTGTATATACATGGTATAAATTTGCAGTTTTATATGCTATCATCTTTTTCTGGTCTACTTTGTATACAGAAATGCTCTTTTTGGGGGTATTTAAATGAAGAATAAAAAAATAAACTTTTTAAAAAGAGTGAATAGATGTTTCCTAGGAACAAGTATGATTTCATCAAGAATAAATCATGCCAAATTGACCTAAATTGCTTTTTTTTTTTTGGACAGAATAACTCAATGCTAGATCATAGCAATTCTGTGAGAAAAACTCTAGATTTTAGTGAAACATTTTCAAAATATTTCATGATATTCTTATGGATAATGTGGAAAGATGTGGACTACATGATAGTGCAGTTAGGTAGATGCATAACTGACCCAGAGTGGCTATTAATCAATATTAGCCTACTGTGTTGTCTGTAGCAGAATAACACTGGATTCTGTCCTTGGTGCTTTTCTGGTCAATTTTTATCAATCACTTGGATGAAGATATAGTTGACACGCTTGTCAAATTTGCAAATAACAGTCAGCTAAGAAGTTGACCCTACCTAATCCATTACTAAGATAAAAAAAATCTCATTAGGCTAGAACAATAGGTTGAAATTAATAAAATGAAATTTAAGGGGAAAAATGTTAAGTGCACAAACAGATTAAAAAGTCAACAACCATATGTGTATTAGCTTGGAGAGATCTGGTTCGATCAACAGTATGTGAGACAAAGATCTTGGGGTTTTAGTGAACTATAAACTTGATATGAATTAACCATGAAATGTAACTCTCAAAAAAAGATTGAGGCAATCTTAGACTGTATTGGTAGATATGTAGCATTCAAAGTGATGGAGGTATGATAATCCCTCTGAAATGTGCCCTGATCAGGCCACATCTGAAGACTTATTTCAGTCATTGGTGTTATATTTTAGGACGGACAATAGTAAATGTTAAGTTGGAGGGTGTCTACTGAGGGCAACCAGTATGGTGAAGGACCTTGACATCTTGCCATAGGAGAATGGGTTTGAATAGCTGGGGATGGTTAGCCTTGCAAAGATAATGCTTATGGAACATGATGGCTCTCTCCAAATTTTTCAAGAATTGTCATGTCTCTTTCTCCCATATTAGAACTATGACTTTTTCATTTTGTGATGGTCATGGGAAAGAAACATTAGACTTGTTCTTCTTGACTTTAGAAAACAAAAATAGGAAAAAGCTTTTGATGTAAATTCACTAAATTAAAGCCTTCCAGAAGAATGGGCAGACTCCAGAGGTAATGGATTCATCCCTAATTGAGGAATTCAGGTAAAGACTAATAATTACCTGTTGGTGATGTCAGACTTCTTCTGAAGTCTCTTCCAACTCTAAGATTCTAAAATTCTGTGAATACTCTATCTCTAGTACTGATGTCTCTTCTAAGCTCCAGACTTGTTTTTCCAACAGCCCAAGGTACAATTGGGGCAGATAGGTGGTACAGTGGGTAGAGCACTTGTCCTGGAGTTAGGAAGCCCTGAGTTCAAATCTGACCTCAGACATTAGTTATGTGACTCTGGGCAAGTCACTTCACTGTTTGCCTCAGTTTCCTTATCTGATCTGGAGAAAGAAATGGCAAACCATTCCAATATCATTGGCAAGAAAATTTCAAAGAGATCATGAATAGTCAGACATGATTGAACAACAACAACATAGTACATCTCCAAATAATGTCTCATCTACCTCAAACGCAACATATCTCATACCAATCTTATTATCTTTTCCCCCAAACCTCTTCCTTATGATCATATGATTTCCATTAATGGAAATACCATTAAACCTGCCTCCTGTATATGAAACATCATGTTTTTAAACGTCAGACTTGGTTGATGTATTGCTTAGTTTTGCTGTATTATTCTCCCCCTACTCCACCCCATTTTTATGCTTTGTTATAAAGGATTGTTCTCGTGGGGGTGGGGGAAGGAAGAAAAAAAACTTTGAGGAGCAAAGATGATTTAAAAATAAATATCTTTTCCAACCCAAAGAGTCTTACATGAACTGATGCTAAGTGAAGTAAGCAGAACCAGGAGAATATTGTATACAGTAAAAGCAACATTGTGTGATGATCACCCATGATAGACTTAGCTCTTCTCAGCAATACAGCAATCTAAGACAATTCCAAAAGACTCATGATGGAAAATGCTATCCATATCCAGAGAAAGAACTGATGGAATGTGAATGCATATCAAAGCATACTATTTTCACTTTCTTTGGGACTTTTTTTTGTGTTTTTTTCCCTTTTGTTCTTTCACAACATAATTAATGTGGAAATATGTTTAACATAGATTTCACAGGTATGACCTATATCAGATTGCTCTCCATCTTGGGGAAGGGAGGGGAAAAATTTGAATCTTATAAAAAATAAATGTTGAAAACTATCTTTACATGTAATTGGAAAAATAAAATACTATTTACATAAAATTATCTTTTCCTTTAACTATTTCTTTTCTTTCATCTCGCATATTAAATTAGTCACTAAGGACTGTCCATTCCGTCATTGGGGATTTCTAGTATTGGTCATCTTCTTTCCATTCTCATGTTTACTACCCTAGAATTTCCTAACCTTAAGCCAGGGGGTCTTAACCTGGGGTCCCTGGATCCCCAAGGGGTCTGTGGATATATTTTAGGGGATCTACGAACTGAAGCCGGAAAATGACATCTTTATTTCAATATAATTGGTTTTCTTTGTAACTCTTTATATTTTGACTTATTTAGAAACTAATCTGAAAAAGAGTCTATAGCCTTTCTTTACCAGACTGTCAAAAGAGTGCACAACACAAAATTTGTTAAGAATCCCTGCACAAAACCCTCACTGTCACTATCCTGAACTATTGATATACTCTCCTTACAGAGCTTCTCACCTCTACTTTCTTCTGTCAGTCCAATGACCTATTTTCATTGTGGCCTCTTTCACTATCACATCCTGTAGAGATCCAAAGTCTAACAATAATGTAAAAACATGATGAATACTTCAAGCATTTCTTATCTCTGCATAGCACTGCCAGGCAGCTACGGTGATCTTCTTGACTACACTCTGTGCCTAGTCACAGCATAATACAGATACTAAGCCTCCTCCTCCAGACACGGTTTCACCCTGTTCCTCCTCTTCAGATGTAACATCCTCCTGCCTCCTGGAAAGTCGGCCTTGGTTGTTGTTACCATCATTATGTAGTCATTAACTTGTAGCAATATCATTTCTGTAATTCCTGCCCTTGTTGCTTGGTAGAAGTTAGCTCTGTGAATACACTCTTCATTCTCAAGTTTACATCTGGCTCTTGCTGTCATTTTTCCTTTGGCCAGGTGATGCATTCAAAACCAGTTCCTCCTCTCAGGTCATCATAGCAAGGAATTTGCTTATTACTATCACCCACGTCCACATAGATGCCTTTTAATTTCTTTCTTCCTGCCTGTCTTCCTTCCTTCCCTTTTCCTTTCCCATATTTTTTCATTCTCTTCCTTCCTTCCTTCATCTAAATTCTGTATATCCCTGACACGTAAGGGTATGATTCCCCATATGGACAGAGGAAGGAAGGAGTGAAGGAAGGGAGGAAAGAATAAAGGAAGGCAGGAAGGAGTAGTATTGCCCAACTGGAACTGGCTAGTTGGGTGCCCAATGGAGCAGCTACTAGTACTCACAGATTGTTGTTCATCCTTTGTTCTCAAAGAAGACCAAATGACATCAAGAGGGTGATGTTTTGACTTGCAAGTGAATTGGATTTAAATGAGGCAGGGCTGTGTCGGCCCCACTCTCTCCTTAGACAAACTGAGACCTGGGAAAGACCTTAGCTTAAAAAGTTCAAGGTCTCCCCACTGCATCTGGGGCCATATGCATTGGTCCTCACCTAGAGTGAGGCTGGTGACCTTGCACAGCCTTGCCTCACTTAAATCTGTTTTGTTGCAAGTCAAGATATCACCCTCCTGATGTCATTGGTACTCCTAGAGAACAAAAAACAAACAACAGTATCTCCCCAGAGATCATCGGACACCTGCACAGAGTAGGTGCATTAGAATTCTTCTTGAGGCTAGTTCTGTTGGGAAGTCATACCATACTACTCATTATATCTGAGTAACCATTCTTATAAAGCAATCTGGTAACCTTCTGCTTTAATACCTTCAATGTCTCTCTATTGCCTGCTGAGTAAATTTTAGATGATGACTTTCCTTAGAATTCAAAGGCCTATAAAATGGGTACCACCTTTCCATTCTAGCCTTATTCCTCTTCCCCTCATACTTTTCACCTCAGTCAAAATAAACTACTTACTGTTTCCTAAACATCCCCCGCACTTTTTTTTGCCTGTACTTTCTTGCTATGCTGCTTTCTGTGCTTAGAATATACCATAGATACCTTTGGATGTTTAATTCTTGCCCTTCCTTTAAAGACCAATTCAACTACCATTTCCTTTATGAAACTTTTCTCACCCTATTGTGTTGATAATGACCTTTCTTCTTGGACCTTGTATAGCATTTGATTTTTCTAGCTCTCTGATGCATTTATCATGTAATATTTTATTTTATAAAGACATGCTTGTGACTTCTTTCCTTCCTTACCTTTCCTTCTATCCTATGCTTACTTAGCACAATACCCTGCATACAGTAGGTTCTCAATAGATGTTTAATTTGTTAAACTGGATTTAAATCACAGAGGGGCTAATTTCAACCTTATATACAACTTTCTAATTTGAGCTAGACAAATGTGGGATAGTCTGTGTAGGAGGTAGTAATTTCTCCTGTCACTGGGTCTTTTCTAGTGAAGGTCTAAGAGCCACTTCTCAGGGATATGGTAGAGGGAGTACCTTCAAATATGAGCTCTACTGGGTGACCTCTGAAACTCCCTCCAACTTGTAGATTCCATGATTTCCTACTTATGCAAAGAATCTGTTTTGCTCCTTTCTCTTCTGAGCTTGATTCAAGAGAAGCCTGAAGAGCCTTAGGGGAGATTTGTTAGTTTTAGCAGGTGACTATGGCATTTGCCACTGTCAACTCCAGGCAGGGTCTTACTGGGAAAAAAAACCCAAAAACCAATAAACAAAATATGATCTGGCTATCCCCCTCCCCATCTTTTCCTTCTCTCTGCTGAGAATCTCTTCCTAAACCTGGCCTGCCCCTAATTCACCTCCAGAAGGTACCTAATGTGAGGTCCTGCAAGATGCTGTTTGGTGGGAGGGCCTTGGCTGTAGCTACTGTTCATTTGAGCTTGGGGCGTCCTAATCTGTGCCCTGGTGCTGGAAAGACTCATTGCACTGGTGTATCTCAGAGCAAGAGAAGAGAAAAATATTGGCAGGAATGAGTGAGAAAGGCAGAATGAGCTAGCTAGCTAGAGGATGGGATCACACAAGATTAATGATTCAGAGTGGGGGTCTCTTCATCCAAAATCCCACCTTGCCATTTCAGACTGAGAAGGCAGTTTTTTTTTGCATCTCTCTCTCTCTCTCTCTCTCTCTCTCTCTCTCTCTCTCTCTCTCTCTCTCTCTCTCTCTCTTCTCTCTCTCTCTCTCTCTCTCTCTCTCTCTCTCTCTCTCCTTTCTTCTCTCTCTCTTCTTTCTTCTCTCTCTCCCTCCCTCTCCTCTTCTCTCTCTCTGTCTTTCTCTCTGTGTCTCTGTTAAAACAGGTCTCATTTATGTGCTGGGTTGGGCCTTGGTCAGATTGCCTTCTCAGTCTAGCCAGGGCCTATGAATTTGCTGTTTAACCAAAATCCAACTAAGTACTGTAGGAAAGAGAAGGGAAAACCTCTCACACCCAAGTGGCCCACGCAGTAAACAAAGGGAAATCCTGCTGTGCCAGCTACTGGCTCCAGGAAGGCCCCGGTGGGAAGCCCGTGTGGTCTGTGCCAAGAGGAGGGCAGCAGCAGAGGCTGGGCAACCAGGAAGAGCCATTGATGTTTGCAAACTCTGATTCCTCAGGGTGGTCTGTGCTTTCCCCCTTTCTTGGAGTTCCGCCTCACCCCCAGGTAATACTGGTCTCCCACTGACTCCTTCCCTTTGCTTTTTCAGACATCTTCTATGTTGGGTCACCACCACACTTTCAATTTGGGAAAGCTGTCACCAATTTCTGGCGATATGCAAGAGGCTCGTTAGGCTGTATTTATGAAGATTTATGGAGAAGCTAACACACATTAGGCCCTGAAAGCAGAGCTCAGGTGGGCTGTCTTCCCCAGGTGGCAGACCCAGTGAGGTAGCAAGCGTTTGATGATCCTGAAGGAAGGAGGGCGCAGGGCCCCAGCCTGCTATGGGGAAGTAAAGAAGCTTCCTCTTCGCCTGTGTTCTCTGTCTGTACTCATTCTTCTTTAAAGAGAGAAAGAGACTCATTTTCTGTGGCATCTCACATGGAGGGGGAAAGGCCAAGATAAATGGATAGTTTCAAGGTCATTAGCTTCCTGAGCTCACAGTTTGCCTTGCTCTGCCAGAGTTCTGCTTGGAGAGGTTATAAATGTTTTTTGGTTGGAATAGGGGAGCTCATTGTTGGGCTCGGGATCCTGAGACCAGCTGCCAGTGGCCAATCTGAATTCTGGGGCTGTGGAGCTGGCCTTCATCCCCTTTCGAACTCTGCTTGTGTAAACATTTGAGACAATAATGTACTGGTGATTTTGTGAATGGTGGAGAAGAACCTGAAAGGTCCAGTAGCCTTTAGAGCCTACCTAGGAGAAGATGACCTTCCTAGTGCTATAAACAAACAAATAAACAAATGACAAAGTCAGGTGATTGTCCATCCTAGAAATGACCTGAACATGACACTTGTGTCTAAACTTTGGGTTCTCTTTGCCACATGGTCTCTCTGCTCCAGGATGAGAGAGGACACCAATTACAGAAAGAAAAGCAGAATGGTGGGAGGTGGTGGCAGAGGGGGAGTGCCTTAACGGAATTCTGGACTAGAATGCTATTTCCCTCTCCCTAACCCTCTGCCCATCTCCTCTTTCATTCCCCCAGGTTGTCTCTGACTATCCCTCCTCCCCCTCTCTGTTACACCATTCTAATCAGCCTCTCCAGGGAACCCTTCTCTTTTCCCCTCTCTTTCTGGTTGACCTCTCCTTCTGACACTTTCCTCTTCTAACCGCCCTCCCCCATGTCCTTCCCTCTTTTTTTCCCTTCCAAACTGTCTTCAATGAAGCACCTGGCAAATCGTGTGTTTGGCAGATGGCTTGACCTCTGCACACCTGCAGTTAAGCCAGTGTGACACACAGGTGTTCCTGACCTACATAGACGCGTAGATTTAGCACTAGAAGATATCTTGAAGCAGTGGCATTAAACTCAAAAATGGGGGGCCACTAAACTATTTCTAAGGATTTCTGAAGGCCAAATAACAACTTAGAAAACCACATATTAACATTATCTATGTTCTACTTTTGAAAAATGTGTTTTGTTAAATATTAACCAGTTAATTTTAATCTGTTTGAGGCTTGTACTTGGGAGGGTTGCTAGTACATTTGCCTGTATATTTGACACCTCTGCCTTAGAAATTATTTTCTGCTTTTCCATTCTCTTATTGATGAGAAAATTGAGACTCAGAGAGACAAAATTATTCCAAGTCACTAGCAGCAGAGCCAGGATCTTAGCCCAGGTCCTTTGATCCCCCCTCCACCAAATCTAGTGATCTTTCTAATTTTCAATCCTGACTCCCAGTGGCTACCTAACTAGCCCCCAGCCAGGTTTGGATGTTAGAATCTCCATCCATAGATAACTTCCAAGGAGTAGAAAATATCCTATGAAGGGAAGGAGGTTTTCTTGCTTGCAAAGTATCAATCGAAGGAGAAGTGATAATTTCTCAATTTTCCTTGGGGTAGTGAATGGAGGATTTAATGCAGCCCATTTCATTCCATCCCTGGCTTTCGGGGATATTGGAGAATGCCATGTTTTCCAGGTTGGAGTTTTCCAGGTTAGAGTACTCCTAAATTCACTGCCCAGGATATAACTCTGTAATAACTGGACAATCATTCTCCCAGGAATCTTTCTTCTTCTAATCTGCCTCCAGGAAGAGATGCAAGAAGGCTGCTCCATGAAGGAAAGGTGGCAATGAAGTCAGTTCCCTGTGTATTCTGGAGTAACCAAAGAGAGCATCAGGTGGATTGGTCTGGCTTTGGCAAGAGCACGGTAGGGAAGCTTTCAAACCTCAGGTTTTCACACAGAGAAATGGTTTTGCAGGGTTCCAACTTCACTGGGACTGGTAGTAGAAGCAGCCCAGCCATTCCCCAGGGTCATATTTCCCTCTAAGGAGTTATTGTTCTATTGGAATGGGATTAAAAGAGCACAGTGCACATAGCAGGCACTGAAATGTTAATAGACTAAGGAATGATTGACAAGAAAGAGAAAGTACTATAGCAAATAGCATTACTGAGACAAGTTTTCTCATTCTGAGGTATTTGGGTGTGTGTAAAAATTTTGCCTAGAGTCTATAAAATAAGGTGTCCATAGAGTGTGTAGTCTATTAAACAAGGTGAAGGATTAATCGGATCTCATGAGAGTATAAGGAAGAGCAACAAGATAATTAAGGTAATGGTGGGATGGAGGTAGCTATAAATAGAATGGTAAAATCAATGAATTTGGAATCACAAAACCTGACTTAGAATCTAGTCTCTGCTATTCACTATCTGTGTGATGTCAGGAGAATCTCTTAACCTCTCAGGTCCCATTTCTCCAACCATAAAATGGCAGGGGTTGAATTAAACCAGCAGTCTATCTTAGGCAGGGACTGTCTTTTGACTTTCTTTGTAGCCTCTGTGTTTAGCACAGTATCTGACACATAGTAGGTATTTAACATATGTTTATTGTTTTTTGTCTTTCTGGAGAGGGGAAGGCAAGGCAATTGGGATTAAATGACTTACCCAAAGTCACATAGCTAGTAAGTATTAAGCATCTGGGGCTGAATTTGAACTCAGGTCCCCCTGACTCCAGGGCCAGTGCTCTATTCACTGTGCCATCTAGCTGCCCCAATATATACTTACTGATTGCCTAAGGCAGGGATGGGGAACATGTGGCCTCAAGGCTTCAGGTTCCCCACCCCCTGGTCTAAGCCAATGTTATGCCATGTTGCCTTCCTTTAATGGTAGCAGAAGGGTAGGAAATTCTATGTAGTAATTCTTCCTATCTTCAGAGAACAAAATAACTGACTATATTATCTCATTTTAGCTTCATGCAATTCCATGAGGCATTATTATTTTCCAATTTATAGATAGGGAAGCTGAGATATAGAGATAAGTGTTTTGCCCATGATCACATAATTAGAAAGTATTAGAGGCAGCATTCAAACCCAGGTCTCTGGTAACCACAGGGCCCTATTCTATTATCCGACCTCTCAAATGGGATGGCTAGGTGGTTCAGTGGGTAGAGTGCTCAGTCAGGAAGACTAGTGAGTTCAAACCTGGCCTCAGACACTTATTAGCTGTGTGACTCTGGGCAAGTAATTTAATCCTGTTTGCCTCAGTTTTCTCATCTGTAAAATGAGCTGGAGAGAAGGAAATGGCAAACCCCTCCAGTATCTTTGTCAAGAAAACCCCAAATGGAGTCACAGAGTGTGACATGATTAATTGACTGAATAACAACAATTTTATTGTTGGGTGTGCCCAGATGTCCAAACATGGAGGTGCTCCGAGGGACCTTTGGAGTTTTTCTAGATTTCCTAACATAGAGACCTCTGCATCCCCAAGCATGTAAGTGGATGTAGCCTCCTTTGAATGATTTCCTAACCAAAGCCTTTAAAACTGTCTCTCTTTAGGCCCATCTTCCCCTCTCTCCTTCCTGCAGCATCCAGAGGATGAAGATCCCAGTTCACCCAGAACTTGAGTGCCATGAATCGAACCAGTGAAAGGGGAAGAACTTCCTCCCTCTGTTTTCCCTCTTTCTAACCCCAGCTCTGAGAAATGGGCCTGGGATTGTTTGTGTCTGTTCTGTGGTGTTTGTCCTTCTCAGTTTCAGGTGCAGGCCTTGATCTCCACTAAACCCTGGAGTTCAAGTCACATTAACCTTGGAGCCAGGATTCCAATTCAATAATCCAATCTAATAAATATTTATCAATCACATATGATGTACCAATCACTGTGTAAAATTTGTGATAAGGTCTGATGATAAAATTAATATAAAGAAAATCTGTCCTAGTCATCGATAAGCTTATGATCTAACTGGGGAGACAACACACAAAGGGAAGCAGGAAAAATTCCAGGTGGGGATTAGGCTGGCCAGCCTGGAGGGAAGCCCTGAGAATTCAAGGTGCCCGAGATTCAAGAAGAACTGGAGATGTGAAATTGTAACATACCTGGCTTTAAGGCAATAGGGGCCAGGGTGGTTGGTGCTCCATCCGAGGCAGACTCTCTAACCAGTATTCACCCCATCCCACTGAGGATGTCTTTCAATGTCTGTCATCTCTAAGATTATAAATTGCAGAAAGGGTATTAATCTACCTTGGTAAGAGGAATTTTCTTCCCAGGGAACTTCTTTAATTGATGAAATGACAGCAGATGAAAGAAAGGAAGGAAGGAAGGAAGGAAGGAAGGAAGGAAGGAAGGAAGGGAGGAAAGTAAGAAGAAAAGAGAAAGAAAAATGGAAGGAAGAAAAGAAAGAAACAAAGAAGAAAGGAAAGGAAAGAAAGAAATAAATAAAGAAAGAAAGAAAGAAAGAAAGAGGAAGACAGAGAGAGGGAAAGAAAAAGAGAAAGGAAGGAAGGGAGGAAGGAAGGAAGGAAGGAAGGAAGGAAGAAAGAAAGAAAGAAAGAAGAAAGGAAGGAAAAGAAAAAAGAAAAGAAACAAAGAAGAAAGAGAAGAAGACAGAGAGAGGGAAAGAAAAATAGAAAGGAAGGAAGGAAGAAGAAAGAAAGAAAGAGAGGAAGACAGAGGGGGAAAGAAAAAGAGAAAGGAAGGAAGAGAAAAAGGAAGAAAGAGAGAAAGGAAGGATGGAAGAAAGAAAGAGAAAGGAAAGAAAGAAAACAAACAAAGAAAAAAGAAAGAGGAAGAGAGGAAGACAGAGAGAAGGAAAGAAAAAGAGAAAGGAAGGAAGTAAAAGAAAGAAAGAAAGAAAAAGAAGTAGAGAGAAAGGAAAGAAGGGAGGGAGAGAGGAAGGAAGGAAGGAAAGAAGGAAGGAAGGAAGTAAAAGAAAAAGAAATAGAGGAAGGAAGGAAGGAAATATATTATCATAATATATATCTTCACCAGATAGATTTAGACACTAACCTTCCAGAAGTCAAGGGGCAGGACCTGACGTTATTTTGAAATGCCTTCCAGCTCTGCGGTTTTCAGAATACTAGGAAATAAAGACAAAATGTGAGTTGTTACTATAAGGTCTTAGGGAGATTGGAGGAACTTTTCTGGGGACAGTAATTTAAAATGTGCCTTATCTCAGATAGGAGATGACATATTTGGAAATGTTTTTATACATGTGTATTTCTTCATTTGTTTTAAAAGTAGGTGTGTTTTTCATCAGTACTTGCAAAAGCAGAGGAATGCTTCCCTCTTAACTTAAGGAAACACAGTGCTCACTGAACTAGGTTTCAATTAGTCTAATTGGTCATCATCATCATCATCATCATCATCATCATAATGCTTTGGGGTTTGCAAAGTATTTTACATCTATTTTCTGATTTGATCCTTATAGCAGCCATAGAAGGGAGGTGCTATTATTTTCCTCATTTTATAACTGAAGAAGTGGAGGTAGAGACAGGTTAAGTGACTCACCCAAGGTCACACAGGTAATGTCCAGCACTGGATTTGAAGTTGTCCTCTTGACTCCAGGTCCAGTACTCTATCCATTGCCCACTTTACTGACTCTGTGAAGAAGACTTTGTGACCTTGAATACTGAGCCCAAGAACAAGGATGCTACATATTTGTATTAACTGAAGTGAGGGTGAGGAGGAACAGCTGGAACATGACCACTCTCATTGGAGCCAGGGTCAATCCAGAACACTAGAGTCCCCTTCCCCACTAATTTTCCAGTAGTATCTGCCTTCAGTATTTTCTAATGAGAATATAGAACAGTAATGACCTGCTATGCCTGAAACCTTGCCCACTTGCTGGGCATTCTGGGGATTTACCCAGCCTACTTGGTGGTCCAGATTTGGTTGTGTTTATAGTGTGAATGTGTGTGCACATGTGTGTGCTCATGTATAAAACTTTTTTTTATAAAACTTTTTAGACACCAGACACTTAAAATACTCAATTAGTAGCCTTGAAGCAGGTGGAGGCACCCCCAGCCAAAGAGAGAGAGAGAGAGGTTTCTTAACCATTTCTCTTGGAAACTGTTCCCCAGGGGAAGGTGGGAAAGAAGCTCCCCATCCCCCAAATGTCAGAGTAGGAACAGAGGTCTGGAGGGATCCTGGATTAAGTGACTTGGCCCTTGTAGCTGAAGGTAAACTGGCAGAGCTCTGTGAAGTCCTGGGATGATGATGTTACATGCATGACTGCCTCTTCCAACAGTGTGGTTTCTGACACCATACACAGGGAGCCCTGACTACTGAAGAGATTGGGGATTGGCTCATCAGAGCCCAGGAGTTGGACAAAAATCCCCCCATCACCGTAGGACTGATCTGGAGTTTGTTGCTAGCTTCTCTCTTTCTCTGGTTGCCATTGTTCCTCTTCACATCTCCCCGCCCTCAAATCCCCAACCCTTTGGAGAGATTTTCCTCCACTTCTTCTATTTCCATGTTCACTCCACACAAAGGGCCTGAATGTGTAGTATGATTTATCTAGTTATCACTTACTTAGCATTGCCCCAGGGACTGACTAGTCACTTTGTGAATTAACTTGTATGTACTCTGTCTATATTTTATATTTCCTTATCTCTAGACATATTTTCCCCTAAAGGAATATAAGATCCTTGAGGGCAGGTATTGTTTCATGCTTGTCTTTGTAGCACAGTGCCTGCCTCATTTTGTTGTGCAGTCACTCAGTCATGTCTGACTCTTTGCAGCCCCATGGACCAATATCACACTAGTACTGACCATGGGATTTTCTTGGCAAAGAAAATTGTTTGTCATTTCCTTCTCCAGTGGATTAAGGCAAACAGAAGTTGATTTACCTAGGATCACCTAGCTAGTAAGTATTTGAGGCTGGATTTGAATTCAGGTCTTTCTGAATCCAGGACCAGCATTCTGTCCACTGAGTCACCAGCTGCCTCCTGGACCATAGTAAGTACTTAATAAATGCTTATTGAATGAATGAGTGATCACAGCACATTTCAGGTTGTTAATCTAAACTTACTCCTGCTACCCAGTGCATTTCCCCTTCCCTCATGTCAATGTGAGCTCAAAGAATGCAAGTTTATTAAAATAATAGCCTATTATAATTTGAGTCAATAGATAAACAGGAATTCTTTTTTTTTTTTTTAAGCAATTGGGGTTAAGTAACTTGCTCAAGGTTACACGGCTAGTCATTATTTGTGTGTGGGTGCTCATTTTCTGAGGCCAGATTCGATCTCGGGTCATCCCAACTCCGAGGCCGGCGCTCTTACTCACTGCGCCACCTAGCCGCCCCTTTTAGGGCAACTGGGGTTAAGTAACTTGCCCAAGGTCACACGGCTAGGTTTTTGTTTGTGTGAATTAAGTGTCTGAGGCCGGATCCGAACTCAGGTCCTTCTGACTCCAGGGCGGGCGCTCTACTTACTGCGCCACCTAGCCTCCCCTTAAACAGGAATTCTTAACCTGGAGCTAGTAAACTTGTTTTTAAGAAAAATATTTTGATTACTATATTTCAGTATAATTGGAAGCAGTGGAGAGAGCACTGGCCTTAGAGTCAGGATGACAAGTTCAAATCTAGCCTCAGACACTTAGCTGTGTGACCCTGGGCAAAATATTTAAGCTCTGCCTTAGTTTCCTCAATTTAATATGGGAATGATAATAGCACATACCTCCCAAGGCTGATAAGGATCAAATGGAGTAATATTTATAAAGTTCTCAACACAGTTCCTGGCACAGAGTAGGTGTTATATCCTTCCTTCCTTCTTTTCTTCCTTCCTTTCTTCCTTCCTTCCTTCCTTCCTTCCAGTCCTAGGTATTTTATTTTATGTATTTAACACATTATATTGAAAAGTCATCCATAGGCTTCACCAATTAAAAGAGGTCCATGATTGCAAAAAAGGTTAAGAATGAGAATCCCTGGACTATTGATTATAAGATCATAGATTTAGAGCTGGAAGACCTTAGTAAGTTCCAGAGGTTGGATATGAAACCAGGTGTTCTGAATCCAAATCCAAGTCTCTTTCCACTGGAAGGAATCTGGCAGTGGGAACTATACCCCTTCCCCATCATTAATGCATCCAAAGCCAAGTAAGAATATTTTTGGTAGCTATCTGTTATTTTGGATTATCCGTGGCACAGTTTTGCTCTTCTAATCACACAGATAATTTAGAAATATACATCCTCTGAACCATGCTTGAAATCTGACTCTCTACTTATAAGGACTCTCCTATCTTGGCCACCTGCCCAAGATATTCTAGAAGAGATTCTTGTTCTGCATGAGAAGTTGGAATAAATGATCTCTAAGGTCCCTTCCAACTCTAAGATGTTAGCATACTGTGTTTGGCCCAGTTCAACCTGCTAAGTCTTAAACAAATAAAAATGTCATGGTGACAGCATGTGTTTTGCCTCTCCAATTAGCCATGTGGTTAAGAGTAGCAACTAACACATTGTCATTTTAACTGAGACACCCATGCACATGTATACCTTCTTTGGTGAAGTAAAGGGTTAAGGGCCATTTGCCAAGGTTTGGGTCAGGTGGATTTGGATCAAGGCTCATTTGGTAGCTGTGGATGGAGGACAAGGTGGGAAGTAGGGAGGCTGGACACCAAAGTGGATAAAGTGTTGTTGCTTTTCCTTCATTTTTTAAGAGGACCAATGACATCAAGATGATGATGTCTTGAGTTGCAAGTGAATTGGATTTAAGTGAGGCAGAGCTGTGCAGAGTTATCAGCTCCACTCTCTCTTCCAGAATCGTCAAAGGCCAGTGGTAAGACAAAAGTCAAGATGACTGGCAATGGCCCCAGATACTGTGTATGACTGGCATCTTTGATGTCTGACTAAGCTCTAAGCGCTCGACAGTGCTTGCTTCAGCTGCCTTCAGGGCTGTTGGAACAAATGGTTCTTGTTTATCCAGAGAAATTTTCACATGCTTGGGGTGAACATTCCCTCAACTCGCCAACAGGTTCAAGGATGGAGTAGAAAAGAGTAGATAGAGTTAATAGCTGGGTTGGAATGAGACAAGCATGGCAACCAAAACATAGGCCAGATACCATTAAAGAACCAAGATGGAAACTATCAGTCAGAAGTGCATGAAGTTTAGGAATGGTTATGAGGAAGAAGGGAATGGTTATAAGGGAGAATACAGGCTAGTTCAAAGCAGCCTGTGCCTCTATATGACTTCATTTGGGTCATAAGGGTCTGGATTCAAATACTGCCTTTGATGCTTTGGGAAAGTCATAAAACTTCCCTGAGCTTCATCTTCTCATCTGAGGTCCCTTCTACTTCCTGAGCTAAAATTCTGTGATCTTAAGATGCCAGAGGGGAATGACTGGCCCTCTTACTATAAGAGGGAGAGCTCTTTCCCCAGTGGTCTGGTGGACTGGATACTCTTCCGTCATCCTTCTGGCCCTTTAAGGAAAATCATCTCCACAGCAGAAAAAGCCCTGGCTCTAGTCAGAGGACCTGTGTTCATATATTCCCTTTGATGCTTACTCCCAATAAGACCTTGAGAAAGTCACAACCTTCCAGGCCCCACCCACCCCAAATATTTCCCAGATTGTTATCCAGTGATTTCTTACTTTTCATGACCCCATTTGAGGTTTTTGTGGAACAGATACTGGAATAGTTTATTATTTTCTTCTCCAGATCATTTTTTACAGATGTTGAAACTAAAGCAAACGGATTATGTAACTTGTCCAGTTGTCACACAGCTAGTAAGTATCTGAGGCCAGATTTGAACTCGGGTCTCCCTGATTCCAAGGCTACACCATCTAGCTGCCCCATTTCCTAGATTAGCCCCTTCTTAATGCCAGCTCTGCCCAAGAATAAATCCTTTGGGGTAAACAATTGAAGAATCCTGTTGAAATATATGCTATCATCTGAGAGGATAAGTAGACTGTTATCTCTCATTAACATTTTAGGATGAAGGAATTGATTAAATTAGGTAATCCAGTCACTTCTTTAGGCCAGACTTCCTAGCAGAGAAGAGTGCTGCATGAGAAGTCTGAGGATGTAGGTTGGAATTCTGGCTCCATTATGACAACTCTCTAGACCTTGGTTTTCTCACATTTTAATGAAGGGGTTGGCACAGATGATCTCTAAGGTTCCTTCCAATTCTAATCTATGAACCTAAAGGCAGGAAGGAAGGGAAAAGGAAAGATCTGGAGCACAGGGACTGTCTGGAAATAGAGCATAGCCCAAAACAGAGTTCCCAGTTGACTCTGGGTCCTGAAAAGACAGGAGAAACCTAAAAGAAGGAGGAGGCATAGAAAATGTATGTGGTGTGGGCACCAAAAACAGCCTTTTCCTACTTGATAATCTTTCAAAGGACTGGGAAGAGGAAAGGAAGAATTTATTAGGTACCTACTGCATGCCGGGCATGGTGTTAAACATTTTACAAATATTACCTTATTTGATCCTCATGATAACCCCAGAAGAGAGGTGCTAGTATGATACCTATTTTACATTTAAGGAAACTGGGACAGACAGAGGTTAAATGACTTGCTTAGAGTCAAGCTGGTGGTAAAGACTGGAATTGAACTCAGCTCTTCCTGCCTCTGTGTCCAGCATGCTAATGCTTACTTGTTCACTAGCGGGCTAGAGGTTGGTTGTTGGGAAGACTGCCCAGTTCTTATTCTAGAATCTTTCACCTCTGTTCGTGTGCCTCCTCCATGGTTCAGAAATGGATTTCAGCAATGAGTCTTGCTTCAGAAGATCAAGTTATTAATGGCTCCTAGAGTAGACCTTCTCCTCCCCCTGAAATCCAGGGCAATGAGTCTTGTGAGTTGGGTGTTCAAAAGAATGTATACCAACTTGGTGAGCTTGAACAAAAGGCACATCATTTGACAAGAGGAGCAGTGAGGAGACAACCCTCACAATTAGCTCTTTCCCACTCAAACTGAATAATTAACAAGAAAGGAAGTGTCCAATTAGGAAGAGCAAAGGCACATGTTTTCCAATTTGCATGTAGTAAATCTCTCCCCATCTTTAAGAGGTGATAAAGGGCCCTTGTGCTGTACAAACTGCAATCAATGAAGAACTTAACCATGATTCCCAATCCTCTCTTAGTGTAATGATAAAACAATTCACTTTTATATAATAATAGCTAGCATTGATAGAGTGCTTTAAGATTTATAAAGCGCTTTAACAAATTTGTATCTCATTCAAGGCTCACAACAACCCTTAGAGGTAGGTGCTGTTTTTACTCCCATTTTAGAGTTGAGGAAATAGAGAGCCAGAGAGGTTAAGAGACTTGCCCAGACTCACGCAGATAGTGTCTGATGCAGAATTTGAACTCAAGTCTTCTCATATCCAGGTCTAGTACTCTATCCATGGTGCCACCTAACTTCCTTATCAGTTTTGAAAGGGATTTTCTTTATTTTTTTAATGTATGCTTACTATTCAGATGACTAAGAGGCATTGTGGAGAGAGTGCTAGAGTAGCTGTCAGTAAGATCTGAGTTCAACCCCTGTCCATTTACTAGTTGCGTGACCTGAGGCAAATCACTAATCCTCACCCAGCCTCAGTTACCTTATCTCTAAAATAGTAATAATGATAGCCCCTACTTCAAAGGGTTGTTGTGAAGATCAAATTAAATAACATGTAATATACCTGGCAAACCCTAAAATGCTATATGAAGGTTAGGTATTATAATTCTTATAATTAGCATTAATAGAGCAACTAGGAGGTATGCTAGATAGAGGGCTAGGACTGGAGTCTGGAAGACTCATTTTCCTAAATTCCAATCTGACCTCAGGCACTTACTAGCTGTGAGACCCTGGGCAAGTCACTTAACCCTGTTTGTTTCAGTTTCCTCTTCTGTAAAATGACCTGGAGGGCGGCTAGGTGGCGCAGTGAATAGAGCGCCGGCCCTGGAATCAGAAGGACCTGAGTTCGGAGCCGGCCTCCGACACTTAATCCGCACAAACAAAAACCTAGCCGTGTAACCTTGGGCAAGTTACTTAACCCCAATTGCCCTAAAGGGGCGGCTACGTGGTGCAGTGAGTAAGAGCGCGGGCCTCGGAGTTTGGATGACCCGAGATCAGATCCGGACTCAGAAAATGAGCACCCACGCATAAATCAAATGACTAGCCGTGTAACCTTGAGCAAGTTACTTAACCCCAATTGCTTAAAAAAAAAATGACCTGGAAAAGGGTATGACAAATCACCCCAGCATCTTTGTTAAGAAAACCCCAGAGATTTGCGGGGGGGGTGGAGCCAAGATGGTGGAGTAGAAACAGCTCATCCAAGCTACTCTGCCCCCAGATTTCCTCCAAACTATGTAAAAGGGGACTCTGAACAACTTCTGGAGCCCCAGCACCCACAGAACGACACAGAGAAGCTAACCTCCTGCTGAGGACAGCCCAGCAGCCCTGCAGGAAGGACCAGCAGTCTGGGAGCCAGCAGCACGCAGTGCTTGGGGAGCAGAGCTGAGCTGAGCGGAGCCAAGCCAAAGTCCGCGTGAGCCAAGGTTTTAGCCCCAGGGTGGCAGAGCCAGCAACCGGCTGGAGAGACCCCAGAACACCAGCAGCTGTGGCGATACCAGAATTATCAACATAGACATGCCTAAGACAAAGTGAGAGGTTAGTGCCCTATGGACTTTGGGACCAGTATTTGGGGAATGCGTTGGCTTCCTCCCCTGGGGGCTAGAAGCTGCTGAGGAGACACACCATTTTGTAGTTTTCAGAGGCAGCTCCAGCTCCTGGCCTGCAAACTGTAGGGAGATCCAGCGATCAGTCTTGGTGGGGGTAATCGCTCTTGCTTTAACCTCCCTGGATCTGGATTGTGATCTGGGGTGGAAGTCATGGGTGGGTTTACAACTTGCAAGAAACGGAAGTTGCCCCCAACACGTTCGGGACGAAAATTCCTCTATCTGGCCTTAAAACCATAGTGTGGCAACAAGCCCAAAAGTGGCAACATGCCAAAGCAAAGGAAACAGAAAAATGCAACCCTAGACTCCTACTTTGGGGGCATAGAGCGGGAAAAGGACTGTGAGGTCAGAAGTCCTTCTCCAAAGCCCCAGGGTAAAACACGAGCGGGTTGCAGGCCATAGAGGACCTTAAGAAGGACTTTTAAAATCAAATAAGAGAAGTGGAGGAAAAATTGGAAAGAGAAATGAGAAGGATGCAGGAAAAGTATGAAATGAGGGTCAACAGCCTGACTGAGGAAAACAACACCTTAAAAAATAGACTAACTCAAATGGCAAAGGAGGCCCAAAAGGGCAATGAGGAGAAGAATGCCTTAAAAAGTTGAATTTGCCAGATGAAAAAAGAATCTCAAAAGCTCACTGAGGAGATTCATTCCTTCAGAGTTAGACTGGAGCAAATGGAAGCTAGTGACTTTATGAGAAATCAAGATGCTGTTAAGCAGATCCAAGCAAATGAAAGATTAGAAGGCAATGTGAAATATCTCATGGGAAAAACCACTGACCTGGAAAATAGATCCAGGAGAGACAATTTTAAAATTATTGGACTACCTGAAAGCCACGATCAAAGAAAGAACCTAGAAATCACCCTTCAAGAAATTCTCAAGGAAAATTGCCCTGATGTTTTAGATCCAGAGGGCAAAATAGAGGTTGAAAGAATCTACCGATCACCTCTGAAAAAGATCCCAAAAAGAAAACTCCCAGGAATATTATAGCCAGGTTCCAGAATCCCCAGATCAAGGAGAAAATACTCCAAGCAGCCAGGAAGAAACAATTTCAATATTGTGGAAACACAATCAGAATAGCCCAGGACCTGGCAGCTTCTACACTGAGGTATTGAAGGGCATGGAATATGATATTCCAGAGGGTAAAAGAGCTGGGAATGAACCCAAGGGTTACCTACCCAGCAAAACTGAGTATTTTGTTTCAGTGAAAAATATGGTCATTCAGTGGAATAGAGGACTTTCAAGCATTCTTGAGGAAAAAACCAGAATTGAATAGAAAATTTGACATCCAGACACAAGAAGGAAGAGATGCCTGAGAAGGTAATCAGGGAAAAGAAATCAAAAGGAACTTGTCAAAGCTGAACTATTTACATTCCTATATGGAAAAACAATAACTGTGACTGATGAAATCTTTGTCACTATGAAAATAATGGAAGAAGGGTGTATGGTCATATGAATACATATGTGAATGTGGGTATATATGGTTACAGTTGTATATGGATAGAGGGCATAGGTTGAATTTGTTGGGAAGGGAGGATACTCAAGGGGTGAAATTATGAGGTGAGAGAGGAAAGTGGCAAGAGGAGATGGGGAGAGACAGGGTAGGGTAAACTATCTCATGTAGAAGAAGCAAGGGGAAGTGGTTGCAAGGGAGGGGGCGAATTGGAAGGCAAAAAGGCAAACCACATTCTCATTGAATTTGGTTC